>BQNB010011995.1:0-80166 GCA_026074375.1 Tanacetum coccineum
GCATGAAGACACTTTAATTTTCAGTTGGGATGAATAATAATACAATATTGACTAATAGTTTGTTAATTTTCTTTTAAAGAAATATTTTTTGTTCTTAATTTTTTAAGACTTCCATTTTAGGAATGTCCTAAATCCTTTATAAGATAAGTAGAGAAGTATAGATAACCCATCAACTAACAAAAGTTCAAAACAATACAAAAAGCATACAAATACAAAAGTTAACAAAAATATAAAAAGAAAATTTACAAACATTGAAAACTCATTTTACACGCCGCAATTATATATACTTTCATCTCCCATCATAACATTGATTTTCATCACGACATGAAACAATCTTTAAGTCCAAAATTTTACAAGGAATCTAACACAAAACAAAGAAAGCCTTTCGCCACAACAATGGTTTAAGGCTAAAACTACATACTAAGATCCGACTAAGACCCGAAAATGAAACCACGAAACCACCATGACATAAACCAAAAACCAGTTCCTATTTGATCTCAATCACTAACCACCACAATCAAAACCACAAATACAAAAAGCACCGGCCAAACCACCTACTTCAAAACAACCAACCAAACCCACCTATGTAAATGTGAACCGGTCGTTATGACGACACATGATGTTGGCAAAGGTGGCAGTAGAACTAAATTGTGGTGGCGACGAAATTTCATATGTGTGGCATCGGGATTTAGTGGTTTTAAAAGAGAGAGTAAGAGGTGTTTGTGCTTTTTAGAGAGAGAAAACATAGAGAGATAAAAAATAATGATGGAGTAATTTTATTCAGTGTGTTAGGTTTTTATACTCCTTATGTTTATGATTTACACTTAATACACTTAAATAATGCTTCATAGTGGGTTGAAATAGATGGACCGTTACAAATGGACTACATTAATACACTTAAATAGACTGTTACAAATGGACTACATTAATACACTTAAATGGACTGTTACAAATTAGACACTTAATTTTCAGTTACATTGACCTCAATATTGATAAAACATATACAATTATAAACTTTCCTAAAAAAGAAATGTTTTTTACTTAATTCTATATTTATAAATTGGCTAAATGCTTTATAAGTAGTAGAGATAGTTTGATTTAAGAATCAATCGCTAACCTAGCCTAGAGACTCGATTCTAATAGAAAGGGTATGAGAAATAAGACCCTCGACAAAACACACAAGTATGGATTAGGTATTTGTGTGGCTCTCTTGCGAAGATGTGTTCACTTAAATAGGATGATAAGATGAGAAATTTAGAACACTTTGATGATAGAATTAGAGAATATGAGAAGAGAAAAGAGAGAAAATAATGTTTGCAAGAGGTAATGACTATAAAGGCCAAGAGAGGGCATTTATATGCAAGAACCTAAAATGGAAAAATGCATTTCGCGAGTTCCTGTTTGCTTGAACAAGCACCATCAGATCAGTTTCCATCCTATTCCTCACCCTTAACAAACTGGGTATTAACATCATTGCTCTTTGACACATGGGGGATCCACCCAATTAAAGTAATGACAAGTTTCACCATCAATCTGTGGGCATGCAAGGAACCTACGACCTGGATTAGTATCCGTCCATGAAGTTCGAGTGACTGCAAGATGCCCACAATGACACAAGGTCATAGCTTTAGGATTAGGGTTCTTCAGAGTAATGGTTGACAAGTTTTTGATTGGGAGATTGTGAATAAATGAGGCGAGGTGTGAGTTGGGAGTTATAAGGAGGATTTTGACGAGAAATCTTAGGTTAATAAGTAGGGGTGAGCATCGGTCCAAAACCGGACCGGCCAGGCCAAGACCGGACCGGACCGAGACTGAATTGGTCTAAAACGCCGGACCGAGGACCGGACCGAAATGGTACGGTTCGGTCCGGGTCGGCCCGGTCCGGTCTTCGGTCCGGTCCGGTCCTACAAGGCATAACGTTCGGGTTTTTTGGTAAGACCGACTGGATCGAACCAGACCGACCGGATCGAAGACCGAATTGGTCCAAAAAGCCGAACCGAGGACCGGACCGAAATACATTCGGTCCGGTCCGGCCGATCGATTTGGTCCGGTCCGGTCGAATGGTCCGTATGCTCAGCCCTATCAATAAGTAAGGTAACAAAGTTGGTCCTTGTGGTATTATTAGTATGAATGGACGAAAATGTCCTTGACGAAGCAGAAGTTAACGTCCAATTGGATGAGAATCAGTCAAAGGACCGGTTAACCCAATTAGGACAACCACATGGACCATTGGTGTAAATTTTTGCATTTTAGGACGAAAAATGAAATTTCAAGACAACCACAGAGACTAAACATGTAATTAACTCAAACTTATCATCACTTGTTTCAACTCACATTCTCTTTTTATTTTAATTTTATATAATACTTTTGATTTAAATTTTATTATAAAATATATTTTCTATCTCTTCATATACCTTCATTAAATTCAAATTCTAATCCGAAAAGAAATTCAAATTCAAATTCTAAATTCATAACTAAACAAATTCAAATCTAAATTTTAAACACATCTATAAACTAAAACAGACCTTCAATAACACAAATATTTGTACTTTTCTTTCTCGTCCTTTTACCTTTCCATCCGAAAAATTACTCAAGTAAAGAGTAAGTAAAAGTTGAAGATTGAATGTATTTGTGTGTGTTTAAAATGATAAAAGTGTAGGATATATATAGATTTTAAAAATTAATTTTAATTAAAAAAAAAAAAATTAATGTAACCGTTGGCCAACGGTTTGAATTTGAGGGGGGCCCACTTTTTCAAACGTTATGCTTGTTTCGTTTTGTGGCGAATTGGCCGGCGAAGAGGGGGGGTGTGGTGGCGAGGTCCGGCGAGGGGCCAGCTCACCCTCGGCGAACCCCTTTCACCGTTACACCGTTCCCTCTAATGAGACACGCTTCTAACTCACGCCAGAAGGTCTTATATAAGTAGGCCATTTAACAAAGGCTTATGCTATTACTATAGAAAATTTACAGTAAAACATACGCTTTCAGTGCTAAATAAATTGTGAACGCCTTTGATTATCCAAATCAAATTTTTGTTTCAAGATTATTGCATTAACATAGACCAACTTCACCTTTTAATCATTGAATATATAAACTCATATGAGAATTCTTACATGTGTACTGTATTAAGCATGAATCATATTTGCTAGCATCCTCTGCTAAAAACTTAAAACAACCATACCAAGAAACTGAATAACTCAAAAAGATCTAACTTTTTCTTCTTACAAATAACACAAACATAAACAATGCGACCATGTTCAGGAATCATCATAGACTTATAACTTACTTCAAACCACCAAATACTTCAAACCTCCATTTTTTTCGACAGATTCAATTTAAAACTCCCAAATCATTGTTCTTCATTTCATCTTTCACAGGTTCATTTTCTTTAGCGTTTCCGCTAAATCGACTACTCAGCTCCTTATTAACCCCGTTATTCCCATTTTTAACCGCGGTAAATTCACTTCTCAAATTATCCAAAGCTTTCCTTAACGCCACATTTTCGCCCTGCACAACATCCAACTGTTTCTTAACCCCAGTAAAAACCTCCGCCACGTCACCACTCTTTGCTCCCACTTTACTTGCAGTCCGGCACTCACCATTCCCCATGTGTTCGATCCCAATCTTATTTAAAAACAAAAACGGTAACTTCTCAAACGAAATCCCAGCCATTGAATTATCTTTTTGCATCAAAACAATCGCCTTATCTTCACTCGGCGGAACCCGAACTCCCCACCGGAAATTCACCTTCGCATTTCTCCTTAACGGCAGTGACGTCACCGCCGCCACTTCCACATCATCAACAACCCCCCTCACCACACCACTAACCGGAGACTCAAAATCCACAATCACCGGCGCGTGCTCATCACCGCCACCATCAACTTGCTTCTTAAACACCACCGCCGGCGCGTGCTTCATCTCGGTTTTCACAGTTTTCTTCACACTAAAATCACCTAACCTCGGTTTAAAATGAACTTTGAAACTAGGGTTAGGGTTTTGAAAATTAGTGATTAGATTAAACTCAGCGCTCATGTTGAATGAGCTATTGATCGGAGATCCGAAATGGCCGATACCCGTTTTGAAAACTAAAGAAAACGGGTTAATCGAATCGTTGGGCCGATACGCGAATTTAACTGCGGGACCTATCTCGAAAAATGAGGCGAGATTAAGTGATAATTCTTTTGATTCACCGGCTATGATTCCTGATTGGAATGGAAAACCGATTATGTTTAAGGGTATTTTGGCGCGAAATAGTGGCTTTTGTTCATCTCTGAATTTGATGGAGGCTTTCATTGTGTGTGTGTGTTTTTTTTTTTGGGTGTAAGGGTTTTGTTGGTGTGTTTGTTTATAAAGAAATGGTTATATTGTTTTATGAGGACAGGAGTGTAATTATGTGGTGAGGTGGGAAATTAAAATTTTTAAATTTTGTTGAGTTTGAAATGTTTTTTTTATTTTGCGTTTTGAAATTTGAAAGTGTGAAAATGAGGGATGTTTGATTTTAATTTGGAAATTAATTGAATAACAGTCCAAGTTTGGAATTATTTACGTTATAATTATTAAGTTAGTTAAGACTTTGACTAGCTTATTGATGTGTTTATAAGTTATAAGCTCAAACTCATAGAAAAAGGCTTACGGGGACTTATAGTTAGTCAAATTACGTAAATATCTTTCGAAATATAATAAATTATCATGTAAAAGCTAGAAATATATGTGAATTTAGATTGGTGAATTTTTATGTGATTTTACATTAATAAGCTTCAATTACAACTCATTTACCAAACGGCTTTATAAAAATATAAACTTCAGCTTTCGGCTTATAACATAAGCCTCAACCCTAACCTCAGCTTCAGCCCCAACCCGAACTCCTACCCATTGCGTCAAACATACCCTTTGTCTTTGTAAGATTTTAACTATCCAATAGTTTGTGCTTAATGATCGGTCGTGGTAGATAATAGCTGTATTTAATGGCGGTACAAATAGGGGTGAGCATGGTGTGGGTTGGTGCGGTTTTTGACTAAAACTGAATCGTAACTGCACTTGCGGTTTCTATAAAAATAAAAACCGCACTGCGCCACATTTTGCGGTTTCGGTTTTGCGGGCTTTTTTGCTGTTTTTGTGGGTTTTGTGGGTTTTAACCGCACCGCACCATCACTTACGACTTATATAATTGATGTGGGTTTTTGCTGTTTTTGGTTTACAATGTTGGTTTTCGTTTATAACAACGCATATATTTAATTTAATGTAAACATACACATCACTTATACCTTATAAGAATATTAATGAAAATGTGAAGTAGAAGCTTTATAACACACATAAAATAATCAAAGTGTCGTTTTTCGATTTTAAATAATCAATTTGCGGTGCGGTGTGGGTTTTGTGTTGCGGTTTTACGGGTAAAACCGCAACCACGCCGCATTTGCGGTTTTTCTTTTTCCTTAAAATCGATCCATCGGCTTTTGCCGTGGTGCGACTTTTGTGGGGCGGTCTTTTGCGGTTTTTACGGTTTGCGGTGTGGTTTCTGCTCACCCCTAGTTACAAATAAGGTCTTAAACCCTGCTAGTATGTATATATTATATATTTTAAAAGAGATAAGATTTACTTGTTTTGAATAAAAAATAAAAGTGAGACATATTATCAATAAGGTTCGTAACCCGTGCGTTACCACGGAACGCGGACTACTTTCGCAATGGATCGATAACGCCAATTACTATTTGTCGGTCGTTAGGACTCACCATGCAATGAACCGATAACCTCAAAGACTATTTTCGTAAATAATTTAAAAATATATATTAAACTTCAGCATTTTTTTATAAAATCGGTCGCCATGTCAGAAGCGTTGCAATATTGGGCTTGTTTTGTTCGCAATTCGACGATCTTTTCAATGACATTTTTTTTTGAATGAATCGATAGATATGCGTTCCGTATTTGATAAATAATGTTTGTTATATAAAAAAGTTGTAAGCAGGTAAAAGTTGAAGGTCAGTTTTGTAACTTTTAGCAAACTTGAAGGTGTGTTTTGTTTTAATTTTTTTTAATATTATTCTACTATTCATTGCGAAGGTTTTGAATTTTCTAATACTTTTTACTATTCATGTGAATAGTAATTTATGTTTAATATAATTATATAATATCTTAACGCTCCATTTAAAAACAAAAGTGATCATATTAATACACTTTTATTAATTAAGATAATAAAAAAGCAGAGGGACATTTTGGTCATACACCAACCACAGACTCCTCAATCATTACTCACACAATTCAAAAAAAAAATAAACCGTTTATTTCTCTCTTAAACACACACCACAGCCAAGTTTACACCGATAAAAACACACACTAAAAACACACACACAACGCATCGAAAACGATAACACGCAACAAAAACATCAAAAACTAACCAGAAAATCATATAAAAAATGAAAGTTGAAGACGCTTGTCAAGGTTTCGGTTAAAAACCGGCGAAAATCACGATTAAATCCAAGGATAGAGGTATAAACACACAATATCTACATTTTTTATTGTTATTTTGCATTTAATATCATACTATCCCCATTACCCTAATTATATGATAATAAAATTACAAATACTTTGGTTAACGAGCGCTAATCTGATACTTTATAGAGTTTTTGATGAGTATATTGTCATTTTTGTTGAAGTTATTGTGTTTTTAATGAGAAAAATGTGATTAACTACTTTTTATATATGTTTTTATGATGTTATAGTGATATGTAAGATTTAGTGTATTTTAATGTTATTAAAAAAATTTGTGATTAAAAGTTAAGTTTTAACTAATTAGAAAGGACTTGTTAATGAGGTTGTGATTTTAAAGACGCAATGATAGACTTAACGCTAGTTTGAGTAACGGAATAATAGTTTAAGAACATTGCTAAGCCATTGTTGAAACCATACGGTAAGCATAAAACAACTTTGTTATTCAGAGTTATTAAAAAGCTACTACTTTGTTATATAGAGTTTACTATCCTACAAGTTGTTTAGTTTTAAAACAACTTATAAAATAAATGACTTTGAATGAGAGATGAATTATTTGAAAATATGGTGCAACCAGTGAAAGAAAAGTTTAAAAAACATTTTAAAGAATTGCCTCCCGTTATAACTTTTGCCGCTGCTTTGAACCATACTCTAAACCGAAGCAGGTTGAGACTTTAATTCAAAACATTTCTTATGATTTGCGTTGTTCCCTCTTAGTTAGTGAACAATAACTATAAAGTTATTATTAACTAACTTATGGCTTAGCAAGTAAAGTAGACAATTTATTCTTTGAAAAGATTTGTGTACGTAAATAAGTAAAAGACACAAAACTAACTTTTCAACTTTTAACTCTTATTATTAAGACTTATACCCCATTGTATGCGGAACTACAATGGGGATTGAATGACAATGTATGTGTGTGATCTCCTCACTAATAACTTTGCATAAACCTAAAGTGTTATGCAAAGCTAACTACTATGCTAACCAACTGAGCTTGCTTGGGGACTTAGTAGATTTGGAGGAGTAGATGTGTGTTTGTGAAAGTTACGAATTTGAGTGCACAAACTTAACATCTACTCCGTTACAAGAGTTATATTTATACTACTTGGGTATGGACACACCCGTATGGGTGTTGAGCATTTATCCTATATCTGATAGGCTAGTACATTATGTACTATATTGTCTCTATTACAATATCTATTCTAAGTATAGGACAAATGCATTTTATAAGTTCAGTTCCTAACACTGATCTTATCTTATACCCTTTTCAGAATAAGTGGGCTTCATGATATAAGAGCTTGGACTTATCTACTTTCAAACTATCCCGCCTATTATTCAGTCTCTTGTCTTCAAGGTCTTCTAGTTGTTAGAGATCGTATGGGGCTCCATGAGTCTATTGTCACAACTCACTGAACCCATTATCTTCTTCTTTGGCTCAGGCTTCATTCACTGAGTACCACCTCACTGAATGTTAGAGTCTTTCTTGTAGACTCAGACTGAGCATCTTGAAGGTAACTCACTGAGTGACTATTCACTCAGTGACCTTGAATTGTTTAAAGGATATTTACACTTAGGTTATTTTGTATTCAAATCCTAAGAGAAGATCAGTGGGCAATGAAATTGGCCCAACAATCTCCCCCTATTTGGATATAAATATAGCCTAAGTGTTTATTAGTGTGAGTGAGTATATACAGCTTCTTCTCACACTGAGTTCTGGAATGCTTTCTAAGGATACTGAGTTTCAACAAAAATACTTCATTAAACGATTACAAGGCCCTATTATCTATTACAAAAGATAACAAAAATAACATCATGAGTACTCAGTCCATCTTGTATCCGAGAGCTTCCAACTTGACTTTCTTTGATTCTAGCTTCTCTTAGTCTGGATGATCAGCAATCAGCTTTTTTAGCATCAGAGAGAATCTTGCATTCTCTTTAGTCTTCACCATTGAGGCCATCACCAGGTATGATACAAGAGAATCCACTCCAACCTTGTGGATATCATTCCATCTTTGGAAAGCCTGGTCACCAAATACATCAGTGAAGAAGATCACATATTCAAGCTCTTCGATGACCATATTGTTAACAAATGGAACACCTTCAGGAAGACTCCTATTACATTCTAACCCAGGCACCTTGACTTCAGGTTCTAGTTCTATATGCTTCCTTTTTCTTTCTGAGGTTTGGGATGAGGCTTATTTAGAGACTGGAGCCGAAAGAGCAGATTGAATTCCAAGTTCCTCAGGGATCTTCCTTAACCTCTCATACCTTTGACTTAGAGAATTCATCAAGTGTTATACCATTGCATTTTTATTTTTTAGAATGATTTCCCTCAGCTCATCCAATTCAGAGATGCCAAATTCACCAAAGAGAAATGGTTTTTGGACATCAAAGTTTCTACCATCAGTGCCTCTGTAGAATGTTATAACAACTAGCTTGGTTTTTGGATGGATTTTGATATCAGTGATAGGCTCTAGTTTTAGTCTGCTGCTAATAGTCCATATGTAGCTATCATACCTTTTGCTTCCCGAGTTTAAGAGATTTTTTAACTTTCTCGGTGTGTTGTCTCTTAAGGACCTCATGCTCAACATCTTGAGCCTTCTTGAACTTCTCACCAGCCTTAGTGGAAATTGCCTCCTTTGGATGAATCTCAAGCTTCTTGGATTTTTTTCGAACTACCTTAATCACCTCAGGCTTGCTTGTTGCAAGAAGTCTTGCTTCCTCCTCAACTTTCTTGATTTGTTCCTCTTTATCCCAATAATTTTGAATTTCTTGTTCAGTAAGGTAGACCATTCTCCCATTTATCATAAATTCAACTCTAACTGGTTCATCAGGATCAGGATGAACAATGCTTGATGCAGACACCAGTTTTCTTTGATCTTCAACTTGCTCGTCAGTGGCAATACCTTTGCCTTTTCTTTGTGGGACAATAGGTTTAGGATTTATAATGGTGATTGGTTGTGCCTGAGTGATTGAAGGTTGAGGTGTGGATGAGCCAATAAACTCAATGTTTGCATCAGTTGAGTGTGGTGGTTCATTCAGCTTTCCTTGCTTGCTAACATCAGTCTCCCCCCAGTATGAGTTGAAGGATCTTCTGTGGCAGTGTGGGTAACATTCTCTCCCTCAACATTTGCTAGAATGTGAGTGGGAGCAAGTGTTGGAGTGACACTGCCTGAAGGAGCTGCAGAGGGTTGGCCTTTGAAAGCCTGATAGATCTCTGTCATCATGGATTTTATCTCTGAAGTGTCTTGTTTGAGAGAGGAGACTTCACGTTGAAGAGCAATCTGAGAGAGTTAAACGGCAGACATTCTTGAACAAAGATTCCAAGCCAAATTGGTAGAGGACGTTGTCCAGGTAGCTGACACTTCTTATTGTTTGAGAACTTAAGCTTGAAGATCTTTCACTGAGGAGAGAACCTCAGTAGTATTAGTAGAGATCTTGGCAAAAGTCTCAATGGCTTCATTATTTTCTTGTTCATGGCAGGGTCATCTTTGACATCAGTCTTGATTTCTTTTAGAAGCTGAGTGATGATATTCAGGCCTTTGTAGAGATCACTTGTAGCAGTGCTGCTTTTATCAAGAGAACTCATTGAGGCTTCTATAAGCTTGTCAGTCTGATATCTATGAGCAATGTTTTCATCATAGTATGTTTTAATTGAGGCCTTGAGGTCAGTATAGGAGACTGCAGCTTCTTCATGTTGTTCCCATAGTGTCTTAGTGATCCTACTGAAGAGAACTCTTGACATCTTCCTGAGATACTTAATTAATTGTCTTTCAGTGAGAGGAATAGTGTTATCAAATTTCTTGAGGTCAGGACTGGAGAAGTCAGACGCAGATTCTTGAACATGAGATGGTTCGGGCTGGTCTTGTTTTGGTGAGGGTGTTCTAACTTCTACACCAACCTGAGTATCTGCATTCATGTCTTCCCCAGCAGCAAGCACTTCCTCTTCATCACTCTTTTTATCCAATTCATCCTCAAAGAGTAGGAAGGCTTGAATATCAGCAAATGTTTGTATCTGTAAGGGTTTAGTATCCGGCTCCACTTTAGAAGAAGTCTTGCCTTTATTTTCGATCAGAGACTGGTACCTCAATCTAGTGGACTGGGTCTGGTCCACCTGGTACTTAGCACCAGTGCCTCAGTGATCAGCAATAGTAGGGTTGATTGGTTCCATATCAGCGGGTGGTTTGTTTCCCCCTGAGTCTTTGTCCCCAAGTGACCCTTCAGGACGCGGCGTGGTTTTAGTCGTGCCTTTATCATAAGTCGTGGAAGTTAAGTCCTTGTCAAAGGGATGAACGTTTCCCCCTGAGTCTTTGGGAGGAGTAGCAGTACTCTCAGGCAAAGGTTGTGATTTACGAGTGCCCTCATCGAGTGTGGAAGGCAATCATGTACTAGCAAGTTGTATGTTTCTCTCTAGATCTAGAGGATCAGGTACGGTGTCCGAGGAGACTAAGTGAGATTGCTTAGAACCCTCCGTTGACTTGGGTGGTGTTACCTTGGTCTCAGTGGGTAGCTTTTTGGACTTAGGCTTTTGTCTCTTCTTAGAGAGTGCTCCTGAAGCCTCAAGGCCTATGATTTGGGTAAGGTTGGAGTCACAGTCTGCGACTCCCTTTCTTTGGCTTTGTAGACAAAGGAGGTGGAGACACTGAGTCTTTCTGATTGTTTAAAGCAATCATATGGGCTGTCAATTCAATGTCAGTGACTTTGGATGGGTCATTTGTAAAATTAGAGTTACTCAGGATAAAAACCCAAATTTTTCATCCTGAGGGTAGTTAGAACCTAGTAACACTTGTAAAGCACATGAGATAAATCTAGGGTATGAAACGTATTTCAGCCTAGACTTATTCAATAGCTTGGTTACAAGATCACTATAAATGATCTCCCCTATGTCAACCTCAACCCCAATAATGAGACTGTAGGCTAGAAGCTGCTGAATGGAGTTCACTTGTTCAGTGGAGGAGTAGTTCCCGTCGAGAACCTGATTCAAAAAAGTGAACAGAATTCTCCAAGCCATGGGAAAGGAGTTTTTCAGGACTGAGGTTTTGTCCAGATAACTCATATTTATGGTAATTTTGCCCAATTCTTTCTTAACAGCCTCAGGTGTAGGATGAGCCACATATTTACCATTATTATAATCAAGGCCAGTGGATGAACAAAAGGTGTTAAAATTAAGGGTCAAAGGTCTTTGGCCGTTTAAAACTGAAAATTTGATGAGAAATTCTCTAAGTGGGCGTTGCACATTCTCATCAGTGGATGAAAAAGGGTCATAGGCAACAGTGGTGCTCTAAAACTCACTGAGGAAGTTCTGGAAGACCACTGAGGGATAGTTGGTAAAAGCTTTCTTCAAAGGACAATTTAGCAAAAATTTCATTATTGGCTTGTAAGTAGGCACGTTTGGTAGGTAGTTGAAGTTACCCACCACATTATTGGTTTGAAAAGTCACATTGTCTACAGTCATGTTATTCCATTGAGGAGCATACTTGATTTTTTTTGTTCTGCCATTTTAGATGAATATTTGTAAAATAAGAAATTTTAATGGCAGAATATTACACACCAGATGGTCACAAGTTAATGTCTAACGTTGATCGCTTCCATGAAATGTGTAATATGTTATCAAAAGGAACAATACAAAGATGAATATCTTGGTAATGAGCGCGATTGACCAAACAAAATGATTTGAAAAAGTTAGTTTGCAATGAACAAATGATAGATGAGTTAAGCTTGTTTTTACCATAAAAGATGAACACCCACACATTTGCTTTGAGAGAGAAATTAGGCAGAGTATATTTGATTTGTAAATTTGTGTGTGTGTTTTCCTTTTCTTGGAGGTATTTATAGGTGAGATCTGAAAAGGGTTGTAATATTTAATAAAAAAAAAATTTTTGAAAAAAAAATAAAACCCTTTTTTGTAACATTTTTAATGCAGTAACCCACTAGTTGCACGATCCTGTTTTTCATGAAAACTATTGCGCCGTTTTACTTTTGCAGTGATGATGTATGAATAACGGTCAAAAAGTCTTTTGATTAGACGTTTTGGGAAGGGTTTGTGTTTGTGGGAGTGAGCATTAAATGCATGTTGGGGTTGATTGAGTGATATTTGAGAAGTGGGGGCCCATGATTATTGGATGACAGTTAGATAAGGAATATTTGTTCCTTATTTAATGTGTTCAGTCACTAACCTAAGACATTAAGTAACCAAAGACTTAGAGCATTTAGTTACTTCATTTAATGTGTCTCTCAGTGTCATGGGATTCATATGGGTTTCTGGGAGTTGGTTTCAGGGAGAAAGAAATATACACCATACTGAACGTGTTTGATCAGGGAGACTGATCAATCAATGTTCAACATGCCTAATTCTGCTTTCAGTCTGGTGAAAGTAGGTTCATCCAAGGGTTTAGTAAAGATATCAGCTAGCTGATACTTAGTGGGGATGAAGTGTAATTCAATATCTCCTTTAAAGATGTGATCCCTGATGAAATGATATCTTATATCGATATGCTTGGTTCTTGAGTAAAGTACTGGATTGTTGGATATTGCAATGGAACTGGTGTTGTCACAAAATATGGGTACCATCTTGTAATGGATGTCATAGTCACTGAGTTGACTTTTCATCCATAGGATACTTGCACAACACCCAGCAACAATAACATATTCAGCTTCAGCTGAGGACATAGCCACTGACTGCTATTTTTTGGTACTCTAACAAACTAATTTTCTACCAATTATTTGACAGGCACCTGAGGTGCTTTTTTTGTCCATATTGCAACCAGCATAGTCTAAGTCTGAATATCCTTTAAGATCAAAGCCTGAACATTTTAGATAATACAGACCAAGGGTAGGAGTACCTTTTAGGTACTTGAGGATTCTTTTCACAGAGCTGTTAGATGTGATTCCTTTGGATTCGACTGATATCTTGCACATAGGACTGTGGAGAATTAGATATCAGGCCTTGTTGCAGTCAAGTACATCAGCGACCCAGTCATTCCTCTATATGAGGTCTCATTAACTGGTTTGCCAGCTAGATCATGACCTAAGTTATTTGGAGGAACCATGGGTGTTTTCACCGAGGGACTATCAGAAATTTCATATTTCTTGAGTAAGTTCCTAGTGTATTGTTCTTGAAAAATTAAGATTCTTTTGTCCTCCTGCTTGATTTGCAGTCCAAGAAAGTAGGTGAGTTCTACCATCATACTCATTTCAAATTTCTTTGTCATCAGTTTCTCAAACTGTTTACAAAGTTTATAACTTGTTGAGCCAAATATGATGTCATCTACATACACTTGAACAAGAAGAACATCTTTTTTTTATTTATAGATGAACAAATGTGATTATCAGCAATTCTTCCAAGGTAAACTTATTTTTTGAAGTAAGGAAAGAAGAGAGAGTCTCAAAACCATCCTTTGGGCCTTTAGTCGTTGTAGTCCATAAAGGGTCTTTTTCAAGCTTAACAGACAGAGCCAGAGAACTCACGATCTCAAAAAAAGCCATGAGCTGTTTTGACATAAAGCTTCTTATTTAGTTACCATTCAGGAAGGCACTTTTGACATCCATTTGGTAAACTTTGAAGTTCATATATGTGGCAAAAGCAAGAAATATCCTGATGGCTTCCATCCTTGCCACTGGTGCAAAGGTTTCATCATAGTCAATTCCTTCTTCCTGACTATAACCTTGTGCAACCAGTCTTGCTTTGTTCTTGGTAGTTGTACCATGCTCATCTTTCTTGTTTCTAAATAACCATTTGGAACCTATGGCTATTTTTCCATAAGGGAGAGGAACAAGAGTCCATACTTTGTTTCTATGGAACTGATTCAGTTCTTCTTGCATGGAATCAATCCATCATGGGTGCTTTAGTGCCTCCGACACCTTTTTAGGTTCTATCTTAGAAAGAAAGTCAACAATAGACATTCACTAGTTGAGGCAGCTGTAAGTTTGGCAGCCATGCTTCTTGTGAGCATGCCTTCACCAGGATTACCAATGATATGAACAAGTTCAATGTGTTGGTCTCTTGACCATTTATCCTAAGGAACATGATGAGAACTTGTAGAAGCTTGATTTGTGATGTGAGACTGAGTAACATCAGGGACTAAAGTTTCAGTAATAGATTATGAGATTTCAGTATTGCTCCCTGATGGTACATCAGTGAGTTGAGTGATCATTTGATCATTCTGAACATTTTGTTCATGAGTCCCTTCAGTGTTGATTAGATAAGGAGGACCTTCAGTATCCTCATTGTGAGGTATATCAGGCTCATTTGGAATAATCACTTCAGGGACATGATTTTCTTTGGAAATTTCAGTGAGTGAGCTTCTATGAGGGATAATGCAGTATGAGACATCAGAATCTACTTGATATTGTCTAGATGGATTATCCCCTTGAAGAAATTCATCAGGAGGATATCTAGAGGAATCATCAATTCCAATCTCATCCACTGAGGTATTGGTAAACTTGATGGCTTCCATACTTTCATCAAATGTTACATGATAAGTCTCCTCAATTTGTTTTCTTCTTGTGTTAAAGACTCTGAAAGCTTTTAAGACAAAGGAATATCCTAAGAAATATCCATCATCAGCTTTAGCATCAAATTTGCCAAGATGATCCTTGTGGTTATGAATAAACACATGACATCCAAATACAGTAGAAACTCTATAAAATAATACACTTGGTACCACCAAAATTTATTAATTAAAAGAGTTATTAATTAATCGATAGCTGATATCATGGATTCTTTCTCTGAATATCTCATAGGGAGTCTAATCATGTCTTTTGAAAAATGATTGATCTGTTCTAAGTATAACTGATGCGGATCTTTAACAGCCGAACAACATACGCATTAAAAGAACAATTTGATCAATAATTCTAGTCGGGAACTCGATTAAAGCAAAAGCTTTTATTATTGTCAAAACTCAAAAGAAATCCTAATACAAAGAAAAGACTCACTATTTAAAGGAAAACTAGAATCAATCTAAATAAAGATTGATTTGACTTTCCTTTTCCTAAATTTATAATTGATTATAAATTGATATTTTCCTAACCAAAGTTTATTCTCAAACAAGAAACATAAATAAAAAAAGAAAGTAAATATTTTGACTTTGACTAATCTGTATCATCCTTCCCCACTTGAAAAAACTCGTCTTTGAATTTGCCTCACTCATCCCTTGTACTCGTAGCATCCAAATTTGTATCCCATGCATCAAATTCCCTTTCTTTATAAAGACTCGACCTCGAACCTTGATCGTCTTAAAACCCAATTTATCGACCATGGGTGGAGCTTTCAAATACCATTCTTGATATTTTTTACAAATTAGAAATTTGAATGAACTTTGGCTAACCTTGATAATAATACTTTTTCCAAACGACATCAACTCGGTGATTTTTGTCTATTGATGTCCTTCCTCCAAAACTAACACTTAAAATATTGGATCATTGAAAGACAACACAAAGATCATTAGCCACAACTACAACGTCTTCTATGTTATCTTCTTCTCCACACAAATCCTCCTTCCAATAAATCCTTCGTCCTCCTCAACGACATCTTCAATATCTAGTATCACATAAGAATCGCATTGAATTCTTCTTTCTTTCATTATACGGTGTCGTAACTAGGACACGATTCCTCATCCATTAACACATAAGGAAGTATTCTCTTCTTGACACTTGGATATTTATTAACGAACAGGCATACTCAACTTCTCATAAGCCCCTATTATCCCTAGAGTTAATAGGTTTTGATCGGATTTCCTTTGTCAACCAAGGGTTATCATAGTGGTCATCATGAAACCTGGATTTCTCCCTCCAAAAGATTGATGTCCTCAGTATCCCATCGTCCTAAACCGTTTGACTCTTATTTCCGCCTCTTTTGTCGGCGAGTCTTGCTGTAACTGTGAGAACTCGAGTTCTTGAATCTCGTGTGCGATGCAGGCATGCATCTCACGTCACGTGATCGTGGTTTGCGTTAGCATTCGTCCGGTGAATCTACGGATTAGATGCTCTCGCACGGATTCTGTTCGAACCATATTACCATTAGCTCATGATAAACAACATGAATTGCGAATCCTAAATGGCCGAGACAACATACGAATTAAAAGAACAATTGTGATCGATAATATCCAGTGGGGAACTCGATTAAAGTCAAAAGCATTATATTATCAAACTCAAAGATATCCCAATTCAAGAGAAAAGACCCCACTATTTATAGGAAAACGAGAGATCATCTAAATAAATATTGAGATTCTGACTATTCTTTTTCCTAAATTATACATTGACATTAGAAATGATATTTCCTAACCAAAGTTTATTCTCAAACAAGAAACATAAATAAAAAAAGAAAGTAAATATTTTGACTTTGACTAATCTGCATCAATAATAGTCTATTCTGACTGCTTCAGTACAGAAGTGTTTAGACAATACTGATCCATTCAGCATTGTTCTAGCAGCCTCAATGAGAGTTTTATTCTTCCTTTCAGCTACACCATTTTGTTCAGGTGTATAGGGACAAGAGAAGTTTTGAGAAATTCCTCTCTCATCACAAAAACTCCCAAGCTCATGATTTCTAAACTGCAGTGTTCCTATTATCATATCTTGATTTGAATTGACTTTCACATCATTTGGTTTTTTTACCCCAGCCTAGATAAAAGACATCAATTAATTTCAGGTGCTTTATGACTCTTCTTCTTGAGACAAAGTGAACCCATAAAGACATCATTAATTTCACACACACTAGAACAACAAGAACAGAAAGCTAAAAAAGATGAGTGGATGGGAGAGCTCACAAAACTCAAAAATACACATAATAATAAATGAAAGCAAAATGCATTCAATATCCAAACACCAATCCATTGTGTAGAGAGGGTTATACTACTTTATATGGAAATAGAGGGTTTACTAAGACTACAGTGGAGATCGAATAATGATCGTCACTATCACAAAAAACTAAATTCCTACAACTCCACCTAAGGATGACGATCATTAAGATCCTCATAAATGATCAAACTTTCTGTGTTCCTAACATCTCCCCCTAAGGGGAGATCTATGAGACACAGATCTCTCCTATGTGACCTTGATCATTCTAATCGTTGAAGCCATCTTGTCTTGATCCTTGAGTCCTCTTTTGTGTAATAGTAGCACTCTGTTGTCTTGCATCTTTTGTGTGAACGTGGCTCTTGATCATTATGCTTGTGCTTGTTCCGTTTATGTTTGCGAGGTCTTAGTGATCTTGAGCCTAATTATTACTTGATTTGACACTTTTGAGATCATAAATCTTGCATCATCATTTTATTATCTTGTAATTGACTATCGCCTTCTTGTGGATCTCTTAGAGTGACATTGGACAACATGCTCATTCATGGATACTAACTTAAAGCTCGCTAACAACTCCTTGAATAGACTTTGACTTAATACTTGATGTCTTTAAGGACAACAAATTGTTGAGTTATCTCTAGAGTAGCAAGACATACTTTTGTATCTTATGAGCTTCTTGATACCTTGAAACTTTACTTCTTTGAGATGAGGCCATGGTAGATGTGATGCTACCGCAATGGACTAAGAGTTACTACGCCCAACTCGAGAGAACCTGCATGTATTAGGTTAGTATAAGCATACAGTATAGACGAAACGTGTATTTTTCACTTCGTCGAGTACGGTTGCGTCAATAACCACAGGTTCCCCATTGAATCAGTATAAATAATGCTTGTGTGATCAGGTAAGACAATTCCAAAGAATCGTACCTTGACAGGAAGTTGCGCAGCTGCACGAACAAGCCTTTCTCATTACCGAGTGTCTCAAAGCAACCAACACGGTATTAGTGTTAACCAACAAACGAAGTCCGTCACCGATTCTGAATAGAAAAAATTGATTGAAAATCATCGACATGTTCACATGCTAAAGATTTTGTATGTACACATACGAGAGTGTTAATCATTTCAAAAGTTCATCATCAAATCGTGGCAACCATGAACTGGATACAAGTTTGATCATTAAGAACCGCACCATCGTTTCCTTTCAGTTGTCCACAACGTGATTTCCATAAGAAGCGCACAAGTCACCTACCATGACTTGTTGATGTTGGCTCAAGCAGGACGAGGATACCTGGTAACTAATTTATATATGAAATGGTGTTTTCGTATTTAATAAGGAGGTTAAGAAAGAAGAAGAAGTCGGTACATGTGTAGTGCTAGTTTCGTTTGTTCAAACAACAACAGCAGCAATCGATGGTAATATTGAAAGATCAGAACAAACGTGACAAACATCTGATATGGTACAAGGTTCTTGATCGATAGGTATTCTCTGAACAGAATTGGTAATACTGCAATTAATGTATTGTTAGCACATGCGGGAGTCGTTTCATACAGATGCTGTTTGTTTCGTGGTTTTGAAGAACAGGCTGCATGGACTTTTGTATCATACATATTGGAGAAGAGATGGAATAGTGTCGTGTTTTTATGAATGCGATGTGACATTGATATGTTTTTGGAATGAATTCACGTAGATATGTGTATACATGGAAAGTTCAAGAGGAGAATCAATGCAATATTTATGCTGCGCTGTCGCATTTAGGTGCTGCATACGACAGGTTGGTTAAATACTGCGTTGATAGTGGGTACTCACGCGATGATCAGTTGCACAAAGATGATCACCAAGGTTATTGATACTCTTTGCATACCATGGGAAAGGTATTGCACCTTCATCATTGTAACTAGCTGGGGGCTTCAATAAGCATAGTTTTCTACTGTTCGAGTACAACAAAGTTTAAAAAGAACGGAAATGTTCAAAGGTTATATGCTTCGCATGTGAAAGTGTACAAACAAAGTATAGGAAAAGTATTGTTCGATAGTAGTTATCCTTATATCTATTTGATTATAATTGGTGAAAGATATTAAATGCATTACTGTTTTAAATTAGAGATGTTCTAGTATTCCGGTTAATACTATTCAAAGTTTATATACAAATTTCAGCTATCAAAGAAAAAAATTTTTTTTTTCATTTTTTTTTTAATTTTTAATTTTAATATTGTTTAAGTATTAATTAATGTTGTTTGAAGGTGTTTAAGTTGCTAGTATTGTCCAATGAATATGTTTCAACTGTTTACGATGTCCGAGAAGATTTTACAACTGCTAATGGTATCCAATAAAAAGTTACAGCTACTAGTATTATCAGATATTAGGTACTACATGTTTTTGGTTCTCGAATGTTAAAGAGATTTTGGACAGTTTAAGATGACACACACAAGAATGTTTTAGTTCTAGATCTCAGATTAAAAAGGTTGCTTCATTTAAGGGGAAGCTAACAAATTGATTTTGGTTTACATGTTTAAAGGCTAATATTTTTGGATTTATTGCAAAATTGCGGTTACGGAACTTTTTATATGGATATACTCTCATAATTGAGAATTTGAAGTGAGTTTTACGAAGGAGTTTACTTATTTTATCTTGAAAATCGGGTTTTAGGGTGGCTGCATGATTTTTCAATTAAAACTATCACTTAAACGGATTAAACGTTAGTAGTGTTCAGTGTCACACATTACACGAAGATTTCCAATGTAGATAAATTCCTAACGAGGTGAATGTTTTAATAGAGATCAGACTCAGCACAAATTACTCTACACCGCTTCTTATCTTCAATCTACAATAGTGCAAGCTTAAGAAAGACAATTTCACACAGATATACTTCAGTATCAAGGTTCGGTATATCAATGTACTTCATACAGATAAATCATTACATAGGAGCCTACAGGATGAAAGATCAAAGAAATAGGTTAACATATATATCGGATTTCGGGGAAGCTAAAGTTAAAATGTTTACCATTTATTTGCTACATTGAGGTGAAGGTTCATTTTACTAACTCGCTTAAAGTCTTTATTACTACTGCTAGTTTAAGTTTTTACTGCTACAAGTCTCATATTATCTTAAAGGCGCGTCATGGAGGGTAATTTGCGAGATTTGCTATGGCCACGAGGCTGGAATAGAAAGTGTGATAATGGTTATAATGGTTGTATGAAGACAAGTGACGCATACTTTAGTCTCCTATTTGATATTGACAAAAAGGGGAAGAAGATTTGATGATTGGCAACTTGTAGATCCTTGTAGCTTAAAGGGAAGTTTTCATTCCGTAATATTAATTTCAGGGAGAAGTTCTATGCCTTTTAATTGGGTTTTGATCATTACAACTGAGACAGGTTTGTTGGGAAATATAATTTTTTTTTTATGAGTGATAAACAAAACAAGAATGAAACAACGAATGAAAACAAGAAGGACATAAAATTAAAAGGACCTAAATCGACAAATAAAGAGATTCTTCAAGCGGGTGAAGTATATTCTACAAAAGATGGAAATAACAGGGGGAAGATACTAAAAGATATGCTCAAGGAAGAATAAAGATAAAGATTAGAAAAAGACATTTAAGTTTCCTTATATGTATTTCTATTATCTCACCCTTCTGTAAGTCATGATCTCGCCCTATATAAAGAAGACCTAGACACTAAATGTTTTAGGCAATCCATAAAAGTGAGGTGTGTGTACAACAAGAAGATGTAGACGTCTAGTATAGAAGTTGGTGTATCCTCAAGGTAATCAAGGTTTATCTTGATCCCTGTTACAAGTTTCATTGATTTAAAACGAATTATTCCTGATCAAACTAATATTGGGGCCGTGGTGAATGATTGAGTAAAACTTTGTGTTAACATAACAATGATTCTATGTATTGAGAATATTCGCTTTGTTATAAATTCATCTAGATATAAAGTTCTAAAACAAACTGAGCTTCAGACACTAATTATAGGTTTCTCCACAATACTTATCATCTCTTCATGTTGAATACTTAAGCATATCATCAAGGATAGTTCAACTGGACAAAATCACAGGATAATCTATGACTCTTAATATATATCTTGTTATTCCAATATTGTGTTACATTGCAAGCATAATATTAGCCAGTATCCTAATATATTTAAGGAGATCTCTTCTGACTCAAGACTCAATTGTGGCACAATGGTTTTAGTGATTCTGAAAGATGAAGCAGACTGCCATCCTTCTTTCATACCTAACTCGGAGTAAGAAAGTTGATAGAAATGCGTGAAATCTATGTGAGAAATGAAACATAAATCTTTTAAGAGATTCTGAGTAGCTAGGGAGGTTTGTACATTGCATCACTGGGTCCATGATGTCAGTCTTCAATGTCAGCAATCATCTTTGTGATTCTTGCACTACGATTTATTGACCTCCAGTCTTTTCTGCTAGGTACAGGAGGGCTTCCTTTCTTTTCAACCCTTTAACTTAACATTTCTTTTTAATTCTCAACCCCTATTCAAGCCTTACCTAAGACTTCATAACTAGTACCTTGTTGGGTTTGTTCCAGTACTAGCTCCATCTCAGTCGGCACTATTTTCTTTATTCTCACTTTTACTCCTTTTTTCATACCTAAGGACTACTACACTATCTATGGAATCTAGTCCCTGGTAGATCCCCTTCAGTTCTGGCTGGATCATGGGAATGAATACCTAACCTTAACCTCCTTATAACTCCAATACAGTAATTTAAATAGTCGGTCTTTGGTACTTCCACATTTCTGCCAACACGTAACTATTTGCTCCCCCTTTATATGTGCATCGATTAATCGAAAGAGTTTAGGACACATATAACAGGAGACTCAGTCTTGCACAAGAGTCCCTAAAATACTTCTTTAGCCATATATTTTCAATCACAATTTCTCCTTATCCAAAAATTATAAATCTTCTTGACTAATATTGGATATCAATTAATTCCAAATATCCTGCTTTCATTCGGGGAAAACAAATGTCCAATTATTGAACAAGCCGTAATAAGGATACATTTTTTTAATGCTGCTATTCTCCGTCTCACAATTATGAGGGTTATTACATGGCATGATTGAGTATGATACTTTAAAAATTTTTGAATTTTACTATAAATTCTGACAATCTTCATACACTCAAACACTAATATAAAATAGCCTAATTTTTTAAGTCTACACTACAGATTTATATATTCACAAGATTATGTATGAGACAGAACCTGAAAATGTTCAAAATCGAATATGAATACAACAACACATTCTATCCACGTCATTAATACAGTAGTCCGTCTATGAAAAACTCCTTTTTGGAAGGTTAGTCTTACATCCCCCTGACACACCAGCAACCTTTCTTGTATAAGCATTACAACGCAGATGTAGGCATAGACCGCTCAAGCAAGTCATAGCGAACGTATAAAAGGCCCAAATATCTGAAGTACACAACTAATCTCGAAACGTTTAACAACAAAGTCAATTATGTCTCGGATATTCGTATTTCTCCTTACAACAAAGTGATGAATTTTAATTGAAACTGACCAAAGTTAACTAAGTCCCTGGATGTCACAATTATTCCCTCTAAGCTAGTCAGCAATGATAACAACCATATCAACTAAGTCACGAATGTAACTCATATTTCTTTCTGCAAATACTGATTTTACATCTAGGAATCATATACGTATCAAACCTATGGCTACCCTCTTTTGTCACTAATTCTACTCCCCTTTTAGTGATAACGCGATTAGAACGCTTTATTGCGCAATCATAACCAATCTTCCACTCTTAAAATAAATCTTCTTAACAACACTTCCCCGTAGTATCTTTAAATGATGCATACACTTGAAAATCATAAGATATTGTACTAGCCCCCAATGTATTTGAAATATTGCAGGCAAACATCCGAAAGTAACAAGTTAAAACACTGATTTTCTCTGCGGTTATGACATTATGTCTTCCTGGAATGACCTAAAGAGAATAGGGTATGAATTCTATCACGTGTACTCATTAATCTCTTTCTTGCATACGTCTATTCCTTCCCCCTTGCTGCGATTTGATACCTCAACAACTCACAAAACCTAGTACGACACGAACATATACTTGAGATCGTGTTCAAAGAATTGATAAGCTTAAATCTATTCTGTGAGAATCAACTGAGTCTTAAATTGCAAATAAGTCCCTAAAGTTTGAAATAAATGACATCTAAAGCTCTGATAGTTTAAATCAACAAAACAATAATTTAACTCCCCTTAGAATTCTTATTCCGACATTATCCAAACTTTATCTTTTATATTCCGTGACCTTAATTTGACAAAAGAAAACCCCCCAAAAAAAAAACGATCTTTGTCAAAGACTTATTTCTGATGACACATAAATCCCCCTCAAATGATGACTTGTTTCTATTAAAAAGCCTATTGAGTCATTGTTGAGTGTCCGAAATTGTCTTTGAAGAATCTTTTTGGCTTACTAAAAAACACTGATTTCATTATGAAGACAACCTTGCACAATAAAAATAAGATATCTCCTATTTTGACACATAAGCGCGACTACACATGCACTTATGGAATATAGAATCTCCGGGTTGTGTTGGCAAAAGTAAAACAAGCCTTTGCATGGTCATAAAGTAGACCATACCCGAGAATAAATTCCCGTTATGAGGTCAAGTTTTCTTTTTGAAATACGCTTGCCTTAAGATGAATGCGATACGGTTGCTACTGAAATAATAGCAAGACCATTTATAGCAGTTGTTTTGAAAGCTTTTGAAACTTCTGCTCGAACTTCATTTACAGCCTCGTATCATTATTAAATGACATTTCTAAGGCCGTAAATGTTATCGATTTTTAGAAGACATGCCAGAGATACATATTTTTGAATTTTTCTGATTTTATAATTTTGTATTTTGTTTTTATGATTTTATAATTTTCTATTTTGTTTTTATAAAAATTTATAAAAATAAAAAATAAAAAATAAAAATAAAATCTTTTTAGTTTTTTATGATTTTATATATATACACAGGATACAAGAAGATTTCTCTTCTTATGAAGATAAAGCGCACTAAAGCGTACACCTTTCTTTTCTTTGAGGAACGGGGCCTGAAGCGATATCGACAGACGCCATTAAATGAAGCTCGGGTTATGCACTGAATTGTACATAAGCCATATATTGAAGACCGAGTTACAGTCTGAAGTAACTGTAAGTCATTGATGTTGATTAGATGTGTAGAGCAGCCCGAATTTAATTGCCAAGGTACGATTTGTATGACCTGCATTGTACACTTGAAGAGCATGGAGAAATAGAAACATTGAATCCCATATGATTGTTGGGTTCCAAGTGGTTAGCAGTCCTAGATTCTTCAATCTTAGGTGGACTACTCGAACTCGTATGATTTGTTTCTTTGGGTCTCCATTGAGATGCACTACTTGGTTTTTTGTTTGTTATTACAGTTGATTTAACAGGTATCCTAGGAGGCACTATTTTAAGTGGGAGCAGTGAATATAGTTTTAAGGGGGCACTTAGTTCCAACTATAGTGAAAGTCCTTCCTGTGGGTACCCATTTATGTCCAACATTTAAATATTTACCATATAGTTTCACATTCTCTGTCATTTTAATGCGTCTTAACAGCCATTAGCTTCTAGCACGATCATTCACTTCAAACAAATGTTGTACAACACAAAAATCATGTCTTACATCAAAATATCATTCTTGAGCTTTCTTAAGCACACAGATATTAGACTCACTTTTTTCCATTAGTCAGACTAGGCTTAGACTTTCCTATACTGGCTTCTACTTTTTGATATTTTCCATGGTTGCTACTTATGGTTGCATGAGTCCTTTGCGATGTTCACGTGCGAGGTTTATGATCTGCTAGCATTAGTAGAACATTTACATTTGTAGAAGGGCCCTGAAGGAGTTGTTATGTTATGAGTCCTGGTGAAATCTACATGAATTTGATGTGTTAATGTCTGATGTTTGTAAACAGTTTTATTATAAAACAGTGGGGCTTTCTTAGTTTTGTTCATTATTGGACGCAACAAATTCTTCACTCTACGAGTGGGGAACTTAGACATGTATTCACTAAAACATATACACAACAACACCTGAATCTGTTTGGTGTACATGCAAGCATAAAGCTAACGCCTTATCCAAAAGATTTGAGTTCTAGCATTGTTCAACTATATCAAGAAGAGTGTCAGCCATATATTTCTTTCTATGATCCTAATGTAGTCTACATGTGCTTCACTATTGTTCTAAGCTTTTGGGGACAGAGTGGTTCCATCTTACCTTATGCACTACAGGGGGCAATCACTTAGGATTATTCAATAGATTCACGACAAGAAATCAACACTTTTTCCTTCTTTAGTATCCTTAATTCTTCTTTCAATGCCATTATAACTAAACCTTTTCTTGAAGATGAGCATTTAAATCTGACCTTTTCAACAATAAAAAAAAAAAAAAAAACAAAACAAAAAAAATATTCTGCAATATTGATTTGAGCAATTAAAATGCATCACATTTCGTGTTGCTTTTGACCGAATCACGTGTTGGTTTTGACATTCGAGTTCATAAAGTTGCGCTTATAGGTATGTTTCAAATGTTTTATTATTTACAGCAAATAATCTTTGACTACCCCGATGATCCAATCTAATATTTATCGTTACTCAAAAAAAATCATTTATGTCCTTCTTGACCTTCATCTTTATTCATATTTTTCACTTAAAGAATTAATTCCTCTTCTTCTTTAAGTTTCTTATTACGTGTCCTCTTCTCTTGCGACTGAAGCTTCCAATTCATTAATGTCAAAATATTGATCAATAATTTGAGAGCACAATGACATTTGAAAACAGAGTTGTCTCTTTTGAAAAAAGTCCTGAATTAAGTTGAGTATATCAACTACAAAGCAGAGTGCAATGTTTTTCAAGAGTGGTATAACTTCTGAACAGTTTATCGTATGTTTCCTTTTCCATGAAATCCTTTTATGTTGAGAAGCTCTCTCCAGTTTTTGAGACAACGTTTCACATTCATGCACATTCACATACAAGCATTACGAACCATAAAATTCATAAATTGTATGTTCACTATACTCTTTGTTGAATGCACTGTGTTCCAAGAGTCGTTCGTCTTTCATTAAAAATTGACTATCCATTTTCTAACTATCAAACAGTTTTCGACTCTAAACGATGTTAGTTCCAACAGCCTTTCCTTTGATTAAAAGACATTTTGTGACTTCAGAAAGTTTTTCTATCAATTAAATATTGAATCGAATAGGTATTGGAATAAGACCTTCTAGCTTTTACAAATGGAATTATTATCATCCTCACCTGAAAACAAGATTTGTAATGTGTAAACCCCCGCACAAGCCTCAAACTAAGGATGTGGCCCGATGTTACTTTCCTATTCTTCGACAACCACGTCAAAACCAGCAAGATTTGTGTTTAAGTTTCTTCTCACACACGTATTTACCATGTTGACTATAGAAGTTCTTTCGAACCTCAACTTTGGTGGGTCCTACAAGAAGGACTAGGATCTGAAGACATTCATAGAATTCTGAGACCAAAAGGCTTTGTTCAGCAGATGATTATCAGTTTAGTCGGAACAAATCATTTTTTCAAAAATCTTCTAAGAAAGTTGGTTATAACACATAACAACCATTCTTTGTGGTATTAAATTTATTTTCTAAAACCATTGGATCCTGTTGTTTTAACAGCATTTTTGAATGACTCACTTTAGCAAGCATAAGGGTCTCTTCGGAGTCAGGAATCACAATAGCACTAGTGTTCTTAATGACATTACCAACATAAAGCTTGGTTACCAACTGCTGAGACTTATCATCAGATAAAAAATGATATTGAAAACCTAGAGCCTGTTTAGTGGAATGATTATAGAAAAACTGAGGTTTCCGTCAACAATGAACATTTTAGTGCTGATTGATCTCTTCTTCTAAGAACAATATTATCTAGCTGTTTGATCTCTTTTCTAAAGCAATTTCTTTATTAAATACATTTCTATGCTCTCTTCTTTCTTAAAATCAATTTTTTATGAGAGAACACTGTTCTTGCATTAAAGATTCCATTTCCATTTCTAAAAATACAACAAAGAGTTTGTTTAAGACGATACAACTCCGACAAACAGTATCACATGATCTGAAACGTAATCGATACTTTTTCAAATCATATTTTGGCCTTTTTTCAAAAATTTAACTGTTTTTTATATCTTTCAAGCTCCAAAACATTTAAAGTCGATCAATTGACACATTTTTGTCCAGATCTAATCTTGGTGCACTTAATTACTTGGGCTTTCTTAGATGTTCAAATCACAGATTATATCAGGTGCATCTTGTTATACAAATGAGCTTAAGAATTACTGAATAGCAGTCTGTTGTAGTCTTTCTGTCACACCTGAGAATAAGGAATGATATTGCTATCAACTGGTTATTTCAGCATCTGCATGGTTTTCACAAACACTTCACTGTTCAGAAGACGACTTCAAACCTGCACACCTTGATTAATCATATGTGTGATATCCACAATCGCTGGATTGTGTACCTCAGCACGAGAGCACTCTGAACATAACACTTGTAGATACTTGGCCATGAACTTGGTTGTGCATTAGTACGTAATCACAATCTGAATCATAAACCTCAACCTATCACGCTTGAGAAGAGCTGCATTAGTTGTCCACTGTGAAAGCACCTCGGCCAAAATCAATTACTTCTCTAGTATCTTGCCAAAATTGCGAGTTGGCCTTTGCTCAACTAATCCCTGCTTCCTGAATTCTTGTGGACTACAACATAAGCCACCATTTAGAGTTGCTTGAGACATTGTATCTTCTTGAATTGAGTTATACGGCCCTTCTAATGAATCATTACCCGTTTAACAAATTACCTATATTAACTCAGAGTCTGTACTTTCATGCCCATAGAAACTTGTTGTCAATGGATTTGAACATGACTCTAGATAAATTGTTAGATTGACGGGTAACTTAAAGCAAGTATGGTACTTATGCATGTCTAAACTTTTGTTTAAGCATTCAAGTGGAATTCATCAGTTGAAGAAAGTATGAGGTTACAAAACAAGGCTTAATCAACTTGTATAGGGACTGGTTTGATGAATGTATAGACAAATATCTGATAGCTCTGAGTATGCCTTGTTGATGAGTCACTTGATATGATTGAGGATGAATCATTTGATATGATTGTTGATGAATCATTGATGGTTGAGGATAAATCACTTGAGAAGCTTTTGGATGAAACATTGAAACATGATAAGGAACACTTTGAATCTGTGATTGCGGATTGTAAACTCTCTCATTCATGTTAAACATCTTAAAGTAATTGATGTGTGAAATAAAATTTGTGGATCTTTTGTAGATTAAGTGATAGTTTGCGTCTAGTGGTTATGAAATCGAATATAGTCATTCACGAGAAATACAAATCTATGATTTAAAACACTGAGAAAAGAATTACATCTTTCACGGGATTTTACAAAATCGACAGAAGAAAACCATGAAAGCAATGGATATAATCGCTTGTGAAATCGTTGTTGTTAGTTGAATAATCTGAGCATTTGTATGACGATAAATGACAAAAAATGATGAAAGGTATGCACAAACTTTCACTAAAATGAGAATCAGTTGTATAGAAACTCAATTAAGGACTAACGGTGCAATTACGATTCACTTTTGAAGACTAACGGGCTACACATTAGAAAGTAATAAGGACTAGCGGAAAACTCACTTTCACATTGAGGGTTAATGAACAAAGGTAAGGACAATGGTGAATGGGCTTGACAAAGTCAGCGACTAATGTCGCCAATATCAAATAAGTAAGTCTTTAATAGGAATAATAAAAACACGTGATTCACCTCACTTTTCTATCTCCCTTCTTCATTATAAAATTATAACAATGCACTGATTTTTGTTTTTTTTCTCGCTTGAGATGGTACGGTTATCGACCGGTAATGAAACAATAATATATACACGTTGGATCGAAAAAAGAGATCCCACACACAATGTCAGTCACGTTAGAAGTCCCGTAGTTAACCGACACTCGAAACCGAAAAACCCGAAATGACTTAAAACGTGTATAGTTTGCCCTTGTTTTATTGTTAATTTGTTTCCTACTAAATATTGCGAATTCGGTTTCAAAGGGAATTGCGAGTCCGGTTGTCCTTGGAAAGAGAGTTGCGAGTTCGGTTGTGCTTGGAAAATGCGAGTTCGGTTGTGCTTGGAAAATGCGAGTTCGGTTGAAGAACAAACTGCGTATCCGGTTTCCACACAAATCTTGCTAGTTCGGTTTCTTGATAGAGAGTTGCGAGTTCGGTTGAGCTTGACTTGCGTATCCGGTTTCCACACAAACGTTGCTAGTTCGGTTTCTTGATAGAGAGTTGCGAGTTCGGTTGAGCTTGACTTGCGTATCCGGTTGACAAAATATCAAACACCTTGAACGCGTCTTTTTCTTCTCTTCGTTTCAGCCGAGTTTGTCTTTGTTTCGTTCCACAAACCGTGTAGACCACAATAAGATAACCAAAAGCTAATAATAAGCTTGAAGATAAGCACTTGTAAGCCACGAAAATACTAAGATCTGTTTCATATATGGTATTTGAGAATATTAGACTAATGTAACAAAAACCGATTCAAGGGGAAATTGATTTCAACAAAAAACAAAAGACAATTGAGTCATTTTTCAAGAAACCTTCATAAATCATTCATGTACTATGCTATATATAAGGAATTATTAATTTATATTTTATATGGGGTCTAAAGAAATTATCAAAAATGTATTATCTTATAATTTTAGCGAATTATTAATTTAGCACCCTATCCCCGAGTCGGGACCGGCAAAAAATATTATCTTAGAGAGTTTATTAAATAATCGAGTATTAATTTATCGAGTTTCTACTGTACATGAAAGTAGCTGATATCATGAATTCTTTCCTTGAATATTTCATAGGGAGTCTTATCATGTCCACATGATTGATCTGTTTTGAGTATAACAGGCTATTCTGACTGCTTAAGTCCAGAAGTGCTTAGAGAGTGTTGAGCCATTCATCATTCTTCTAGCAGCCTCAATGAGAGTTTTGTTCTTCCTTTTAGCTACACCATTTTGTTCAGGTGTATAGGGAGAAGAGAAGTTCTAAGAAATTCATTTCTCATCACAAAAACTCTCAAGCTCATGATTTCTAAACTCAATCCCGTTATCATTTCTGATTTGTTTGACTTTTACATCATTTTGGTTTTCTACCATCCTGATGAAAGACATAATCATTTCAGGTGCTTGACTCTTCTTTCTAAGAAAGTGAACCCATGTGTACCTTGAGTACTCATCAACAATGACTAGGGTATATTTCTCATGATTTATGAACATTGGACTTACTGGTCCAAATAAATCCATATGAAGAAGATGCAAACACTTCCTGATAGAGAAGTTTTGTTTAGTTTTAAATGAAGCTCTATGGTGCTTTCCTTTTTCACATGCTATGCAAGGTTTATCCTTTGAATAAACTAGGGAAGGAAGACCAAGAACTTTGTTTTGTTTGGCAAGTTTATTAATGTTCTTGAAACTAAGATGTGATAGCCTTTTATGCCATAACCAGTTTATACTCTTTGAGGCTTTGGCAAAGAAGCATGCTTCATTTTGAGTCAATAATGACATGTCAAGGACATATACATCATTTCTTATAGGTGCTATCAGGACAATTTCTTTGTTAGCATTAAATATTGTTCCTTGCTTATCATCAAATTGTACAATATACTTAGCATTACAGAGTTGACTAATGCTAATTAAATTGTACTTAAGACCATTTACAAAGGCTACTTTTGTAAAAACTATACCCCCACAGTTTATTGAACCATATCCCTCAGTAATACAAGATGAGTTATCACCAAACACTACCTTAGGACCTGGTTGCTCTACATATTTGTGCAGATAACTCTTGACACCAGTCATACTCCTTGAGCATCCACTGTCCAGGTACCAAATGGGCTCCCTGATGTGTCTCTGCACAAATAATAAACTTGGGTTAGTTTCTTTTGTGAACCCACTTTTTGGTGGGCTCCCTGGCCTTTGCAGCCTGAATTTTCTCACCTCTTTTGAAGTGATCAAACTCATTGTGGTCAGTGGTGGAGTGTATAGTGCTTCCACATGTATTACACTTTACCCCAATTAAGGACTCATTAGACTGGGAGGATTCAGCTAGTACTCCTCCTCTAATCTAAATAAAGTGATCATAGCTTCCACAGATTTCACACTCAGGGTAGTTTCTACAATCATCAGGTCTGTGATCATTGAAACCACAATGTGTGCATGGTGGAAAAGGCTTTGCCTTTGCTTTCAGGATCTGCTTGGAAGAAGATGCATATTGATAAGGCTGAGCCTTGTAGTTCTCACTTCTTTTCAGTGAAGCAATATACATTTCATGATCAGAGGTCCTATGATCCTCCCTTTTGCATATCATGCAGTAGAATCCTATAGCAATCATCAGTTGAATGATTGGTATAGTGACAGAGTTCACACTTAAGTTGTGATTTTTGAATAGGCTTGGGCCTGAGTGATTTTGATGAGCAAGTACTTTGAACTTTAGATTTAGAATCTTGACTCATTTTTTATGAATCAACAGATTTAGATGACTCGGTCTTTTGAATCTTTGAATTTGATTCTTGAGTCTTTTAGTTAGAGTTGACATTTTCATCAATTAACATCTGAACAAGTTTAGTTAATTCATTTATTTTTTATTCTTTTTTAGTGTCTTTGACTTTAATAGGAATTGAAGGTATGATTTACTTAGTTTCACTAACAGTGACAGTTCCTGAAACACTCTTGTTAGAAGAATCCTATGTTTCAGGCTTTGTATGTTTCATGATACCTAAGCCTGGTCTCTCTTTTGGAGAGTAGGGTTGAAAGGTCAATGGCATTACCTTTGAGCTTGGTGAAGCTCCCTAAAGATTTTTCAAGGGAGGTAGTGGAGTAAGGAATTCAGCTTTAGAATCTTTAGATGATTTAGGGGTATTTAAAGTTTCAAGAGACACATTTACAGCTTGACTTTCAGGGACTAGAATTCTTCCAGTATTAAAGTTTAGAAGTTTGCTGTCAGGATTGAGTCTCTCAACCCAGTCTTTGGTTTTTGGGACCATTTCTTGGTCATACCCCATAGAAGCAGGAATGAAGGCATTTTCATTTATATTTATTTTGGACAAGGATTCAGTGAGTAATTCGCCTCTAAGAACTTTTTTCTTTTGATGAGGGATTTGCTTACTGATGCATTGACTAACTTTCTTTGAACTAGTTAGCCATTTTTCATTGATCTTTTCTTCTCTTTGAGTTGTTCTTGAAGAGCATGATTTAACTTTGTAAGTTCAGTGTTTTGAATTTGAAAAGTGACAGCATCAAGCTTGGCTTGTTTTAAAATTAGCAATTCATCTCTACACTTGTTTAATTCAAAAACCATTTTGTTATACTTAGAAAGTAAGTTTAATCGTTCCTCTTTAACAAACTTGAGATCAATGTTAGTATACCTAAGGTAATTTTTCCAATCGGCATCTTTATCCATAGAGAGAAGAGTGTTTACCTTTCTCATGGTGATATCGATCCATTCACCATTGCGAGAATGATTCTTTCTAACAGTGAGCTCATTATCAGCTATAGCCATCAGTACCTTGACTTGAGTGACTTCTTCCTCATCAGAAACCTCTTCCTTATCCCAATCAAAGGTTTCAGCAACTAAACCTTTGTTCTTTGGTTGGAAGGTCTTTGGGTTCTAAGAACTTGAGGGACTTGCTTCAAGAAGTGCAAGCTTAGATTTCATCTTCTTGTACTCAGCCTTGTAATCTTTCTGAAACTTTGAATCAGCTTGATTATTTGAGTTAGAAGAAGACTGAATAAGTTTTGGAGTAAACTTTGGTTGAAAGCCTTTAGACTCTGATGAGTAATTATTCACTGGTGATTTGTAAGAAGGTTCAGACGTATTAGAAAAGCAGTCTCTTGCAAAATGACCTTTGTTGCCACGTTTGTAACATTCAGTATTTTCATTTGCCTTTTGACCTGAGAAATGGTTTCTTCTTTTTATAAAACGTTTTAAGTTTGCCAAAAGGGCTCTTTCATGATACTCAATATCTAAGTCTCTTAGATACTCCTTACTAGACCTTTCATCTACTTCATCATCATAATTTTCCTGGAAATCCTGAATGACATTATTAGAAAAGAAGGCAGTAGAAATTAGAGTGCTTGAGGGAGTAGTAATGAGGGCCTTTTTGGTTTCAGAATACCTTCTTTGGATTAGGTTGTCCTTATGGATAAACCTCCCATAGATATCTGCAAGGTTAAGAGTCTGAGTATGATTGCATTCCTCATTCCCTGAGAGAAGGTTAACCACTTCCCAGGGAGACTGTTTACGAAACCAACATTGATTTCGTGTTTAGAGAGGTTAACACCATCATTTAAGAGCTCATTGAGCAGGATCTTATAGTGGGTGTAGGTCTGTGAGAGACTTTCAGCTGACTTTGCCCTAAAAGTTTGATACTCAAGTTTTAGATCTATGATCTTGTTTTCCTTGGTATATAAGGGACCTTCAAAGCTGTGAACCAAGTTAGTCCGTGTTTCTTTCGCTGAAACACAACTAATGACAGATTTCATTATGTCATCTAGTAGACATGACAAAATGATGATTTTAAGGCGTTGGTCATGAGCGACCACCCTCCTCTCATCTGGAGTCCATTGGGACTCAGGATTAGCATCACCTTTAGCTGTTTTGGGCTGAAATGGACCATCCTTAATACATTTTAAGTAATAGGGTTCCATTCCTGCTAAGTAACAAAGCATTACCTTTTTCCACTTATTAAATTTTCCCGGCTCTAGTTTAAGAGCAATAGCAGCGTAGCTACAACCCTTTTTGTCAACTAGCTGGGGTACATCATTTAATGTAGCCATTTAAGGATCTAGGTTTTAAAAACTTAAGTAAATTAGTGTTAAGTAAGTTTTACAAACCTTTGGATCTGATACCACTTGTTGTTCCTACTCAGTTTGTGAACAATAACTACAAAGTTATCATTAACTAACTCATGGCTAGCAAGTAAAGAAAACAGTTTGTTATTTGAAAAGATTTTTTTACGTAAATATAGCAAGTAATTAAAAGACAAAAAATAACTTTTCAACGTTTAACTATTTTTATTAAGAATTATTCCTTATGATATGCGGAACTACAATAAGGATTGAATGACAATGTGTGTGTTGTGTGATATCCTCACTAATAACTTTACATAAACCTAAAGTGTTATGCAAAGTTAACTACCATGCTAACCAACTGATCTTGCTTAGGGACTTAGTAGATTTGGAGGAGTAGATGTGTTTGTGAAAGTTACGACGTTAAATGCACAAACTTAACATCTACTCCATTACAAGAGTTCTATTTATACTACCTAGGTAGGGTCACACCTACATGGGTGTTGAGTACTTATCTCAGATCTAATAGGTTAATACATTTGTACTGCTTTGTCCCTATTACAATATCTATTCTAAGTATGAGACAAATTCTCTTTCCAAGTTCATTTCCTGACACTGAACTTGTCTTATAACCTCTTCAAGATAAGTTGACTTATGGAGATAAGAGCTTAGACTTATCTATTTTTTAAACTATACCGCTTAATCTTCAGTCTCTTGTCTTAAGGGTCTTTTAGTTGTTGGAGATCGTATGTGGCTCAGTGAGTCTATTGCCATAACTCACTGAACCCATCACCTTCTTCTTTGGCTCAGGCTTCATTCACTGAGAACTACCTCACTGAATACTAGAGTCTTTCTTGTAGACTCGGGCTGAACATCTTGAAGGCAACTCACTGAGTGATTGTTCACTCAGTGGCCTTGAATTGTTTAAGGATATTTACACTTAGGTTATTTTGTATTCAAATCCTAAGTAAAAGATCAGTGGACAATGAAATTGGCCTAACAAAAACCAAGGTTTTTTAAATCACGATCCTACTGATGATCATTTTTGTCTTTACAAGATCAAGATCAAAGATCAGACCAGGATCTTAACACAAAATTATAATATTATACAAATCTACAAATTTTTATATATCAAAACACAAAATTATATGAATATTTCATAGAATGTTATCATAAGTATGTTTATGAAATGTTTAAGAAGATTAACATGTTGTTTATTTAATTATACAAAACACAATCCATAAACTTGTAGTTTTTTAGGTTGAGGTTCAAGAAAAGTAAGACCAAATCGGATTAGATCTTAAGATCTTATGGTCAAGATCGAGATCTTATATGATTTTAAGTTTGCAAAGATCCTTTGTAAGATCTGGATCAATTTTGTTTTGCATTATTGTAAAATCATAAAATCCTAAAATGAGAATCTTAAAAACCATGGTTAAAACTGATACTAATTTAAGAAAATTAAAGTTTTTTATGTAAAACTTATAATTATTAAAAGGGGATAACTTGGCTACAATTTTTGTAGCCAACTAGCTACAATCCTTCACAAAAAATACATAAGAATGGCCTAGGAACCGACACAAAAGACTCAGGGACCCACTTTCATACTCAAAGACCCACGATTTATAGCATAAAATTGTAGCTAATTGGCTACAAAAAATTATAGCTAACATATTCTCTTATTAAAAATGTTATTAAATTTTAAACTTAAAAATGATTTTCATATAGTGAGGTATGTGAAAAGGGCTAATTATGTAACTTTTCAATTAATTAGGACTTTTTTATAAGGTAACTAAGAGTGGGAGGAACGGTCGTGCCAAAGGCTGGCGGCGGTCAACGGCGCGAGAAAACCCAACGGCGCACCGTACCGGCCCTTGCGCCATTGGGTATCGCGTCGTTGCAACCAGCCACGCCATTGAGTGATTTTTTTTAAACTAACCATCTGGGAGTCGTTAGAGGAGCGGATTCTTGAAAAAAATACCCAAAAAAATCCTATTTTTACCCCTTAAAACTCCTATAAATACCTCCTTATTAATTCAAACTTCACACACACTTTCAAAATATTTTCTAACACACTATTTTCTACATCTCTCATTTTTTCTCAACAAAATGAATCCCAACAATCCATGGGTTACAAGTATGCTAAATGACCCAACAAACCAAATTCCAGGCTCATCTTTGAATTCGACCAACAATCCGGGCTCCTCCTCTCAACCTTCATACAACTAAATGCCTTACTATGCCACATCCCAAACCCCATTTGTTGGGAATTAAGGGCTTCTACAAGTTTATACTGTTGAAAGGACTTAGTACTGCTATTTGAAGATTTGTGTTGATACTGAAGATTGAAGAAAATAAACTAAGTCATTAGTACTGCTAGTTGTTATAGTTAGTACTGTTAGTTATAGTTAGTACTGCCAGTACAAAATGTTAGTTTATTAGTACTGTTAGTTAGTTTATTAGTACTGTTAGTATAAGAAGTTAGTACTGCTTATGTGATATGCATGAGATATATTAGGAATAGATATGCATGATCACTTAACGCGTTTTGTAAGCCTATTAGGAGTTTCCTTAGTGTATAAAAGGAACCTTACGACATAGTTAGATATATATCAATCAACATAGAAAAGTCATAGCTATTAGGTAAAACATATAGTTGTTTTGTGAATCATTCAATATATTGTGAGTTAAGAGAAAGATCTTTTGTTACTATTACATTGCTTTATTGTTCTTCTGGTGTATAAAGATTAGATTACATATAATCTTTATATATATTACTCAAGGTTTCTATCATAGTTGTTTTAAATCTATCTAAGATAACTAAAGCTTCAACAAGCTAATCAAAGATCTATTCAAAAAGGGATCAACAAGTGGTATCAGAGCTTGTGTTCTGAAACCTTGATCAGGAAGAAACAAACTTGAAGAACTCTTTATTCACACAAAGAGATGGATCTAGAAACTGCCTAAAACAATGATGTTGCAAAGTTGCCCCTTTTAAAATAGGGTGACTATGAGATGTGTAGACTCAAAATAGAGCAATACTTTTAAATTCAAGACTATGCTCTATAGGATATCATAGAAAATGGCAATTCCTTCAATCCTGTAGCACGAACAACAACAAATGCAGATGGTACATCTACTTCAACAATACTAGGTCCTGTTACTACTAAAGAGAAGGTCTAAAAGAAGAATGATGTAAAAGCCAGAAGTATGTTGCTAATGGAACTTCCAAATGAACATCAATTGACTTTTAATCAATACAAGGATGCCAATACTTTGTTTGAAGCCATACAAACAAGATTTGGTGGCAATGATGCCACAAAGAAGACACAAAAGACACTTTTGAAGCCGATGTATGAGAACTTCAATGCCCCAAGCACAGAGTCACTTGACTCTATCTTTAACAGGCTTCAGAAAATTGTTAGCCAGTTGGCCATCTTGGGTGAAAACATCTCTCAAGAAGATCTAAATTTAAAGTTCTTGAGAAGTCTGCCTTCTGAATGGAACGCTCATGTTGTGGTCTGATGGAACAAACCAGATCTTGATTCAATGAGCTTTGATGATCTTTACAACAATTTTAAGATTGTTGAACAAGAAGTCAAAAGAATTGTTACATCAAGCTCAAATCCAGGCTCTTAAAATATGGCCTTTGTTTCAACTCCTAGCAGTACCAATGAAATTAATACTGCTAATGTTCAAGTTAGTACTGCTAACTCTACAGTTAGTACTGATAGTACTCTTGATAGTACTGCTAACTTAAGTGATGCCACAGTCTATGCTTTCCTGGCCAATCAACCAAATGGGTCCCAACTTGTTCATGAAGACCTAGAACAAATCTATGAAGATGATCTTGAAGAAATGGATTTGAAGTGGCAATTGGCACTACTGAGTATGAGAGCAAGAAGGTATTACCAGAGAACTAGGAAGAAGATCACTATCAATGGAAGTGATACTGCAGGATATGACAAATCCAAGGTAGAATGTTTCAACTGTCATAAGATGGGACATTTTGCAAGGGAATGCAGAGGTCCTAGGAACCAAGAAAGCAGGGCTAGAAATCAAGACAACTCAAGAAGGACTGTGAATGTGGAAGGCATTTCTTCCAAAGCAATGGTGGCTATTAACGGAGCAGGTTTTAATTGGAGCTACATGGCAGATGAGGAAGTCCCTTCCAACTTGGCTCTTATGGCTTTCTTTGATTCAGAGGTACATAATACTTGTTCTAACACTTGTCTTAAATCCTTTAAAACTCTTAAAACTCAGCTTGATAATTTAAGAGTAGAATTTAATAAATCTGAGTTTAATCTAGCTACCTATAAAAGAGGTCTAGCTTTTATAAAAGAACAACTTGTCTTCTACAAAAAGAATGAGGTTATGCTTTATGACCAAATTGTTGTTTTAAAAAGAGATGCCTCATTTAAAGACTCAGAAATTAATGCTCTTAATATTCAGATAGAAAAACTTAAGAAAGAAAAAGAGAGCAATCAGATTAAAATTGACAATTTTGAAAATGCCTCTAAGAGCCTAGATAAATTGATAGGGAGTCAAATTTCCGATAACAATAGAAAAGATGTGGGTATAATGCTGTTCCACCTCCACCTATAGGCTTATTTACACCCCCAACTATTGATTTGTCCAACTCTGGTCTTAAGGAGTTTCAACAACCTAAATTTGAAGGCTATGGATTTAAGAACAATAAGAGTGTTTGTGAAAATTCCTCAAATGAGATTAAGAAAACTACTGATGCCCCAATAATTGAAGATTGAGTTTCTAATTGTGATGAGGATGATTCTGAAGTAATAGTATTAAAATCTAATTATGTTCAATATAAACCTGAGCAAGCTAATCAACCTAAGAAAGTTAGTCAAAATCTTAGGAAAAACAGAGCAAACTGGAATGAAATAAAAACTCAGAAATTAGGAGTTGGGTTTCAGTTTACAAAGAAAGCTTGTTTTGTGTGTGGGAGTTTTAACCATCTAATTAAAGATTGTGATTTTCATGATAAAAAGATGGTACAAAAACATGTGTTGAACAATGTGAAAAAGGGAACTGGTCAAAGGGAAGTTAGACTAGTGTGGAATAATGCTATGAGGGTTAATCATCAAAATTTCTCTAATTCTAGAAGAAATTTTGTTCCAACAGCAGTTTTAACCAAGTATGGCATAGTATCAGTTAGTACTGCCAGACCTATTAATACTGCTACACCTAAATCCTTTGTGAATGCTGCAAAAACTAGACCAGATGCTTTTCAGAAGTCACATTCACTATCTAGGAGAACTTTTTACCAACAAATAGCACTTAAAAATAGAAATTTAAATGACAAAGTTAATACTGCTAAGATAAATTCTGTTAATACTGCTAAGGGAAACAGAGTGACAAGTGCTGTTGGGGAACAAGGGATTAATGCTGTTAAGTCCTCAGCATGTTGGGTTTAGAGACCTAAATCAAAGGTACTAGATCATATCTCTAAAAACAGTGGATCATACAGTTGTAAGCAATTTGACTATGTTGATCCAACAGGCAGACTCAAGTCAGTAATGACTTGGATCCCCAAGAGAAACTAATTCTCTTATGAGCAGTATGCAAAATGTTTTGGATTGTGTTTCTTTGTGCTTAACATTTTGCAGGTTTAGAACTTAAAGGTTATTTGATTAATAATGGATATGCTGATTTGGTGAAAATGTTTTATGGTTGGAGTTGAGGGAAGGATATTGATGATAGCATGAATGTCCTTTTAGTGTTGGTTGTACACCACACAACAAATGGTCATCAATTCACCATGTCTAATAGACAAGAAAGAATTGGCTATTCTAGGGCAATCGGCAATTGGTAAAGAATAATCAAATCCGTTGATGGCTGATAGTTTGCCAAAAACTATTCTTTTAACTAAGATGGTGGGATGACTTGAGGTTAAATTTGGGAAGAAATGGGTCAAATGTAGTATTTTAGTTTGGTTAACAGTTTTTGACTTCTATTCATGGGTTATACAAAAATATGGATCCTCATGAATTCTCACATGTCTATCTAGTTGTTTCTAATGTGTTTGTGATAAATAGAGGCATGTTGTTGCATGATTATTAGAGAAAAAGTTAATACTGCTAGGCAAATTCTTAATACTGATGGGTAAAAATATTAGTACTGCTAGACAAAAGTTAATACCGCTAGGCTAGTATTAGTACTGTTGGGTTACCGTTTACACTGTTTGGTCAATAACAGATTTTCAACTCTTTAAATATTACCGTTGAGGTTTTTACGCAACTGACTGAGTATATAAGGTTCTTAATTTTGATAATTGTATTCTTTACCTTATTTACACAATTTCTTTTAAAGCTAAAGATACATTTATTCGCTTATCCGCTATCAAGACCTTATATACTCTCTATAAAATCTCAATTGCTTTTACCAAACATTAATTCATTCTAAATCGATCTTAACCCTGCACTCACATCAGTATTTTGCTCATAACTTATATACACATGGCTAATACGGACTTCTGCAACAACCATAACATGGTGGCTTTTCTTCAAAATCCAACTGGAAGTGAGGAATTACATCAGATAGTAGACTTTCTTGCTGGTAGCCATATCAGGTATGCTTTAACTGCAGACCCTACTATCTATGTTTCTCTTATTGAACAGTTTTGGCAGACTGTTATTATCGATACAGTCAATGATAGAGAACAACAGCTAACAGTCATAGTTGATGGGCAAACAATTGCTATTACTGAAGCATCTGTTAGGAGACATCTCCAATTAGCAGATGCAGATGGTATTAGTTCTTTGCCTAATACTGAAATCTTTGATCAGCTCACTCTAATGGGGTATGTTTCAAATGATGACAAACTTACTTTTCAAAAAGGTAAATTTTCACCCCAATGGAGATTTTTGATCCATACCATATTACATTGTTTAAGTCTTAAGAAAAATTCATGGGAATAATTTTCTAGTAATATTGCAACTACAATCATTTGTCTAGCTACAAACAGGACTTTTAAGTTTTCAAAACTAATTTTTGATGGTATGGTGAAAAATGTGGATAGTAAAACAAATTTTTTGATGTATCCACGATTTATACAAATCATTTTGAATAAAAAGAAAAGGCTTCTTAATCAACATAATAGAACATATGTTGCTCCTTCTTTAACACAAAAACTTTTTAGCAACATGAAACGAGGTTTTTTAGGGGTACACATTCCTCTATTTGATACTATGTTGATTCATGACCAACCTGGTCAGGGTGAAGGACCAACACTCACTGTTGAGTCCCAACACACACCCATTGCTTCTCCATCTACCTTACAACCCACAACAGCTCAACCAATGTTATCACAAGAACAACCTTCTCAAGTACCTATAACTGAACCTATCATTGATTCCTTCACCACATCACATCCAACTCAGATACCATCTCCCATGCCCAATGAACCACCACTTGGAGAAGGTAACACATCTCGAAGTGAGGAGGGTAGTATGTAACTTTTGGAATTGACAGAATTATGTACCAAATTATCTAAAAAAGGCACTAAGAAGATTTATGGTAAGGCTCTTACAAAGTTGGTAAAGAAGGTCAAACATTCGGAAGCCAAGCTAAAATCTACCACAGAAAGGAGAAAGGCAAGGATGGTAATTTCTGATGAGGAGGAGGATCTAGTTTCAGAGGATACTTCCAAGCAGGGGAGGATGACAGAGACAGAATATGAAGGATTCACATTGCAACAGTTTACTCCTACAAAAGTTACACAAGGTAAAGAACAATGACAAGAGAGTTCTGAAGCTCAATTAAGTGTTCTCAGTGTAGCTAAGATCCTTGCAGATGCATCCAGAGAAAAAATAAAGACTTACACTAGAAAAAGTACTGACAGTTCAAGAGATAGTACTGCTGGAGGTATTTTTAGTACTACTGAGGAATTTTAAGGTAAAGAACAAATTAGTACTGATAAAAAGGAAATGGAAAGAGTTGCAGTAAGAGAAGAACAGGAAATGATTGATTTTGAAAAAGCCCAAGAGTTACAAAAATAGTTGGATGAAAGGGAAGAAACTGATAATATTGACTGGAATACTGTTGCTAAACAAGTTCAAGAAAGACAGTCAGATACTATAAAAAGGTATCAAACTCTCAAGAAGAAACCAGTATCAGTAGCTCAAACAAGGAAGAATATGATGATTTATTTGAAGAATATGGTTGGATACAAGATGGGTTACTTCAAAGAAATGAGCTATGATGACATCAGACCTATATTTGAAGAGGAGTATAATAAGATACAAACTTTGTTTAAGAAGGATACAGAAGTTGAAAAGACAAAGACAAAGAGAATTGCCGAAGAGACACTACTTCAAGAAAGTTTCAAGAAGTTAAGGACAACTGAAGCTTCAAGGTCAGAACCTGTTAGCCTCAAAATATTGAGTCGAACAATGGAAGTTCGTTCATAACTATATTAGGTCTCGGTCACTAAATTAATATACGTTGTAATAGGCTAGACGGGTAAACGGGCTCTTATTTGTAATCTAATCGGTCACGTGTATCGGGCGAAAGCCCAAGTAAACCTGATCCCGGCCCGTAGAATTACTAAAGGCATGCAAGCCTTTTAGTCTTAACTATAAATACCCCTCTCCAAGGATGAAGAGGGGGTTGGTTCTCATTGTATGTTTCACACTTTGCTAGAATTCAACCATTCCATTTTTTCCTCTCTTGACTTTCTCTCACTACTTTCTCTCTCTACAAATCTTCTCACCTCCTAGCTTATTTTCTTGTTAATCTTAATAAAGTGAAGTGATTATTGGGTAACCGACATTTGGTATCAAGAGCCTCGGGTGGATAGGTGATTGATTTCGTGGTTTTATAAGCTTTTTAAGCTTCACGAATTTGTGGTTTGATTAAGTTATTGGAAGAAAATCGTGTATTTTTGGTCTTCTTATTCTTCCTAGCTTCTTTCTTAGCAAATTCGTATCTTAAATATTTTTTTTGTTTTAGTTTTGACTTTCTTCATTGCGTTTTGTCATAGAAAGTTGTTGTTAGATCGAAAAAGCATGTACTTTCTTATTTAGAATCCTTGTAATAGCTTATTTCGGTTAGTGGTTTGCTTATTTCATAAGCTAGTTGGGAGACTTGGGCTTATTCGCAAGTTTGAAGCTTTGTTTCTTTGTTGCGTTTTGTTAAAAAAAACATGACTGCGTTTTGCTAAAGGGACAAAAACAAGTACAACTCGAAAGCGACTTGTGAAAGTGACCTTTGTACTTGTTGCGTTTTGCTCAAAATTCGTTGCGTTTTACTTGAAGACATTGCGTTTTGGTTGAAGTCTCTTGCGTTTTGCTCATAAAAGACATTGCGTTTTGCTCAAAGGACATTGCGTTTTGATCAAGAAAGTTGCGATTTGCTAAAAGCTTTGTTGCGTTTTGCTCAAGACAATTTCACTGCGTTTTGTTTAAAAGACATTACGTTTTGCTTGGAAGACGTTGCGGTTTGATTAAAAGTTCATTGCGTTTTGATCCTCAAAATTGCGATTTGCTCCTATTTTGGTTTGTGTTGCGATTTGTCTCCACATATTGCGATTTGCTCATTGAAGACCACAATTGCGTTTTGACTAAACTTTAATCTGTTGCAATTTTTTTTACATTGCGTTTTGTGTCCAAGCAGATTGCGTTTTGTCTCCAAAGTGTTGAGATTTGTCACTGCGTTTTGTCTAAAGAAGACCGCGTTTTGTCTATTGAAACCTTGTTTTGAAAACCTAATTTAGGAATATATTAATCACCGTTTAATCAAAACATAACATCAAGACAAACAAACTTCATGGACTAATTACGATGACTGTTTAGCACATGAAGGAAAGAGTTGCACTTAGAGTCTTAAAGATCACATTCGTCTATAACATATTTTAATCACATTTCTCCCCTTATTTTAAATAATAAAACACTAAGTATTTGAAAATACATTGAATATAATTTTGACATGAAAAATTCCATGGTTAATTTCGAAAGCTCCCTCACAGTATATGTGGGATACCAATATTTATTAAAACTTGACATTGGAATGAAAAATTGATATGACACCACAAAATATTCAAGACGGAGTGAGATGCCTTGGTGAACAGTGTATATTAATAATTGATATTATAAGTTTCCACATTTTAATTTCACAAAATGTGTTTGGATACATAAAATTGACATTTATGAGATGTATCCAACACATTAAAAGGCTTTGTTTTAAAAAAGCTCCCCCTCAGAAATTGATTCACATAAAATCACATTCTACGTACTACAATTCTTTGAAAATTATTCGAGGAAGGGAGTGTTGAACACACAATTTTAACAAATACCACTTTTTATGGAAAAATACAACAAATTATATTGTAGACAATTTGACATTGAAAGTTCTTTTTGAAAAATTGTGTTCAACAATTTAAAAACATGATAGAAGACTTATCTTCTATTTTTAGAGTAAGCGCACTGAAGCGTACACTTCCCTATTACATTCGGGACCGAGTTATGCACTGAAATTTACATAAGTCATTGAGAAAATTTAGAAATGACATGTTTTGAAAGCAATTTGAAACTCTCGCTCGAACTCATTGTACACGCACGTGACGATGTTAAACAACATTTCTATTTACGTAAATGTTATCGATTCCAAGAGAACATGTCGAGAAATTCTTTTGTATTTTTGAAACTTTTTCTGATTTTATATTTTTGTTTTCTAGTTTTATATTTTTCTATTTTCTTTTTGTTGGTTTATATTTTTGTATTTTCTTTTTCAAAAATTTTATAAATCAAAAATAAAGAGAGAATAAAAATATTTACAAATTGATGTTTGATGGATCAAGCAGATTCAATTGCCAGAACCTCCAGTTCATCTGGAGTCAAACATCTCATACCGAGTCGTCTGACAAGATACTTAAACCTATCTTCCGATAAAGATTTAGTAAACAAGTCAGCTAACTGGTATTCAGTTCCGACAAAGAATAATTCAACAATACCCTTTTCAACCTGTTCCTTTATGAAGTGATATCTGACATCGATGTGCTTGGTACGAGAATGCTGGACTGGATTGCACGAGATGGCTATGGCTGCCTTTGAGTCACAATACATAGGTATTTTATCAAAGTGGAAGCCATAATCTGTGAGTTGAGTTCTCAACCATAGAACTTGTGCGCAGCACGCAGATAAAGACACATACTCGGCTTCTGCTGAAGACATTGAGGTGCAGTCCTGCTTTTTGGATGACCAGCTGACTAACTTATCACCACCTTTTGAGAATCCTTCGGATACCAGGAAGTTGGAGAGTTCATCATACCACGTTCTTGGTGCTTGTTTGAGACCATATAATGCTTTCTTGAGACGGTAAACTTTGTCAGGATGATATGGGTCAACAATCCATCTGGTTGGTTTTTCTACGTACACTTCTTCTTCAGAGGCCATAAAGAAATTGCTGTTTTTAAACGTCCATTTGGGTACACTGTATATGATTTGTGTGCAGCATACGTAATGAACAACCGTACAGCTTCCAGCCGAGCAACTGATGGAAATGACTCTTCGAAATCAATTCCTTCCTTTTGAGCATATCCCTTAGCTACAAGACGAGATTTGTTGCGAATGACAATATTTTCCTCATCACATTTGTTTTCCAGAGCCACTTTAAGTTAATGACATTTTAGCAAAGTGGGTAATGTCGACTACTATCCCATACATCTAGTCATCAAACTGATGAAGTTCTTCCTAGCAATTGATTCAATCCATGCAGAATCAGCCATAGCATCTTTGAAGTTCTTTGTTCGGTTCGACTCACAGTGAAGTGCTAACATACACATCTCGCCATACTGTTCACTAGCTGACGTCTGTTCAGACTGATTGAGAAGATTTCCAATGACTTGTTTTAATGGAGGATCTTTTGACCCAACGTTGTGCAGAAGGATGGAAATTGATAGAAAGTATGCATGTTTGACTAATAAAAAAAAAAAAAAAAAAAAAACAACATTGACGAGACGATGTCTCCCCTTGTTTGTACCGATGTACTAAGATGATGATAAATTCATCGTCCGTTAAATTTGTGCATTTTTCTGTATTGGTTTTCTGCTTGAATAATGTTCTCAGGTGCATGACAGTTTGGTACTTGAGTTGGAGTTAGATGTGTATGAATTAATGATCAATGGAGTGGATTCTGCAACTTCAGTTTGTTGTAGAATGTGATTGTGTGTGTTTGTTGACTTTTATCGGATTATCAGCAGCATTACAGCAAAAGACTTGACACGAACAGGAGAATTTCATATGAGTACTTCACTGAACAACGGACTATATGCAATTCTAGCTCATTTGCGTTTGTTACTGTCTCATCAACTTAAGGAACATTTTTCTTGACTTTGAGACTGGGACTTAAATTGTCTTTTTCAAGTACCGTTGTTTAAACATTTGTGGGACCGGCAGAATTGACGTGATCAGATGCCATTTGAGCCAATTCGACAAAGTACATGAATTGATCAACAATCATTCTTGTTCTCTATGTAAAATACCCTGTAAGCTTTGATTGAGTAAGTTACCAAACCTAAAATACATGCATCACCTTTTTCCGTTCATTTTATCAGATTTTCACCATCTCTGACGAAGAAGCAAAGAGAAACCAAAAGAAATGAAAGAACTTGACTGACGGTTTCCGGCATTGATGATATGGTAAGGTGTTTTCTCATGTCGAGGAATTACAAGTGAACGGTTTTGAGTAAAACATGCTGATCCATTGCTTCAGCCCAGAGAACCAAGAAAACTTTAGCGGCGCTAGCATTGTTCGAGCAGCCTCAACCAAAGTACGGTTCCGACTTTAGACCAATGCGTTTTGTTCAGGTTTCAAGCAGTTGACGTTTCGTGTCTAATTTCCCCTCTTTTGTAATGTATGCATGAAGAGTTTTTATTAAGAAATTAACGTGTCTTTGTCATTTTGAAAAGTTGTAACTTGAGCATGAAGTCCTCTTTGGACAAGTGTGAGGAAATCAATGAGAACTCCAGGTGTTTCATCTTGGACTCAAGAAGTGAGTCCAGGTATACGGGAGTTAGTCATAAACAATTACGAGAACATACTTCTTTCCATTAATGCTTTCTATACCCGCATTGGACCACATAATCCATTGGTAGTAGAAGTAACCGTCTTTTTGAGCTCGGGGTAGTCTTAGTGTGAAAATACTTTCTTTTTGCTTTCCCCAGCTCACAAGAAGAACACAGATGATCTTTGACGAATGTCCTAGAGTTTCATTTAACTTACGTTCAAGTTTGTCATAATCAACTGTACGATCATTAAAGGCCTTGTACCTCTCAAACTCATTCTGTTTATTTTGAAGTAAAACTAAACAACTATCCCAAATACTATTAGATTCCCTTAGAGTTCTACTAGTTTTCGCAAGAATAGATTTGCACTCAGTTAATTCTTGAGTCAATGTTGCATTTGCTCTCTTTAATTGCTTTTGAATCTTTTTATTTTCATTGACATCAAGCTTTAAATTAGCAATTAAATTAGCGGTGCAACACGCTCATCATCACATTCTACATCATTTTGGTCATCCTGAATATCATTATCACACATATCCGGTGAGTCAGGAATGACATTACTATCAACCGTTTCCACTGCACATGTGTTAGTAATGGATTTAGATTGCTCAAAATGTTGTATGTCAGTGGCAAACACATTATCGTCAGTATCATATTGTACCTGCTCCAATGGCTCAGCGTCAGTGCCTGAGTCTGCATTAGGAACCTCCTGGATCTTTGCCATGTAACTGTAATGTGCTTCCAACTCTTGTTCATCAATTTCTTCATCCGTGTCTGCTAGCCAGTCAGATTGCTCTGCTTGAAGTTGTACACCTTTCTCAGCTTGTTTACACAGCAACATCTTTTCCTTATAATACGTGGAGTCTTTAACCCGTTTTGGCTTTCTGCATTCCTTAGCATAATGACCAAATCCCTTGCAGTTAAAACAATGTATCCCAGACTGTTGCACTACTTGACCACCTACAGTTTCTCTAGCCCCAGCAACATTTACTGCCCTCTGATTCCCAAACTGTCCAGTCTGATTGTCATTCTTGTACCTTGGAGTAGTATCCACATTCTTGTTTCTGGTGTTTGAGGAAGTTCTGAGGTTGTTGTTGGTAGGTTTGTAGATTTTCTTGAAGTACTTTGCAATGAGAGCCAAATTTTTCTGCATGTCTTTATCCCTCTGAGCTTGTTCAGGATCACTGTCTTCTTCAGAAGCTGACTCAGATGGTGGTGTGATTGGTTTGGCTATCTCTTTGCCTTTGTATCTTGTAGTTGCATGAGATCTGGTTGGAAGTGAAGCTTTTGATGTTGGTGCATATGATTTGTGAGGTTTTGATGTTTGATAATAAAGGTCTTGAAGTGTTTGTGCAGTAGCAACAAGTGCTAATGGGTTAGAATTCTTGGCCATTCTTTCAGCACGGAGTTCATTAACTTCCATTTGTTATTGTTTCAGAATGTCAAATAGCTTATGGTATGAAACTTCATCCAACTTGTGTTGTTGCTTCACAATAGTGACAAATCTTGACCATTCTGGTTAAAGTTGTTGAAGAAATTGAACATTGACTTGCATCGTTGCAACTGTCAAATTGGTTTTGATCATTTCATTCATCATTTTGTAAAATCTTGTGTAGTAAGACTCAATTGTTTCTCCGTCATGAGAGGTGAATTGACCAAACTCCTAAAATAAGTTTGTCTTGACATCTTGAATATTGAGGCCGATTCACTTGTTGTAGCATTGTTGATGGCTTCCCCCACATTTTCTTGAGCTGTCTGACATGCATCAACAGTTGAATATATTTCATCTCCAATTCCAGTCAATATTAAATGAATCGCTTCTTTTTCTGATTCAAAATGAGCTCTGTTCTCAGGAGTCATATTCGTAACAGTCTCGACTGTTGTTTGTTCAGGAACTGCTGGAGAATCCTCTGTTGCAGGAACAGCTGGTGTTGTGACAATCGTTGGAGTGTAAGGACCTTTAAGAATGCACTTCCGTAAGGCATCACCATTTGGTCTTGTATCAATGTATCGTAAGAACCGTGATCGCCATTGTGCATATCGTCCTGTTGCAAGCATTGGTGGACGATCCCTTGAACCTGCTGCCATTATGTTGTTATGCATTTGACTGTCGGTTGTGGAAGTTACAATTGGAGTTGTCATGATGAATGATTGACGAATTATGAAGTGAAAAATGATTGAAGGATCTTAAGTGTTATGAAGTGTTGATTGGATTTGTGATTAATTGAAAGTAATTAATTTCCACGGGATTTTACAAGTCAAAGATTTAAACCGAGAAATTGAGTTCTTTCGCGGGATTTTACAAAATCGAGAGAAAACCGTGAAAAGTTAATTGTTGTTGTTAAAGTTTGTTGATTATGTTTGTTGTGAATTGATTGTCCTTTAAAGTCCAAGTTAAAGTCCAAAGTTCGTATTTAGTCCATGAAGTTTGTTTGTCTTGATGTGATGTTTTGATTAAACGGTGATTAATATATATTCCCAAATTCGGTTAAATTCCCAAAGTTTGTTTGTACTTGTTTCAAAACATGGGTTTTCAATGGACAAAACACAATGACTTTAGTCAAAACGCAACTATCTTTGAACAAAACGCAGTGACATTTATTTAGCAAAACGCAAGAGTCTTCTTTGAAGTCAAAACGCAATCTGTCTTGGACACAAAACGCAATGTATAAAAAAATTGGGCAGAGTAACGTTTAGTCAAAACGCAATGATGGTCTTCGATGAGCAAAACGCAACCTGTGGAGACAAAACGCAACACACAAAAAATATCAAATCGCAGTGACTTGAGAATCAAAACGCAACGACTTGAGATCAAAACGCAATGTCTTCAAATCAAAACGCAATGACTTGAGATCAAAACGTAACGTTTTAGTCAAAACGCAATGATAATCTTCAAAACGCAACCTGTGGAGACAAAACGCAATGGTCAAAACGCAGTGACTCAAAACGCAGTGACTCAAAACGCAGTGACCAAAACGCAATGGTCAAAACGCAGTCTCTTTTCTTCAAAACGCAATGCCTCAAAACGCAATGAATTTATACTCAAAACGCAACCAAGAAATTTTGTCAAAACGCAATGACGAAACTTTTCTTCTAACTTGCGAATAAGCCCAAATCTTCCAACTTGCTTATGAAATAAGCTAACCACTACCCTAAACAAGCTATTACAAGTATTCTAAACAAGAAAGTACAAAGATTTAACACTTTAACCACGAAAATATAAATCAAACCATGGTTTTTGCTTGTTCTTTCTATTTCGAACCAAACAACAAAAATGATACACGAAATTCGACTGTTTGGAGGCTCTTGATACCAAATGTCGGTAACCCTTTATCACTTCACTTCAATAAGATTAACAAGAAGATTAGAAAGAATGTAGAGAGAGAATCTAGAGAGAGAAAGTTAGAGAGAAAAATGGAATTGGATGATTAACTTGAAATGTTACAAATGAACCAACCACCTCACCTTCCTTGGTGAGGTGTATTTATAGGCTTGCATGCCTTTAGTAATTCTACGGGCCGGGCTCGGTTTTACTTGGGCTTTCGCCCGATACACGTGACCGATTAGATTACAAATAAGAGCCCGTTTACCCGTCTAGCCTATTACAACGTATATTAATTTAGTGACCGAGACCTAATATAATTGTGAACGAACTTCCATTGTTCGACTCAATGTTTTGAGGCTAACACAACTTGGGGAGATCTTTGCTTAGATTTAAATTTCATTAATTCGCTTATTCCCAATCTTGGGACAAGGTACAATCACTCGCTTTGATCTTTAATTATTTCAACTTTACTTGAGTTAGGGTTTAAAGTTCTTGGAATTATAAGATTCTTGTTTGGGTTTTGTAAAATTCTAAATTGGTAACATTTTGATAAGTAACTTCATATGTTATGTTGTCGTCACGATTGATGTGTTGGGATTTTGAACATATCGGGTTAAATTTAGGATTAATTGCCATCCAACTTATTTTAGTTGCAGAAATACGGTGTATTCACTAATCAATACGCCGTATTATGTTTAGTTAATCTATACGGCGTATCAAAACTCATTGATACAACGTATCAACTGTCTGATACAGTTGAAGAATTAATTTTTTCATATTCAAATTTAGTAATCAACTTTCTTTCCTATGAACTTGTCCTACTAACATTCTCTTGGTGATTTTTCAGTAAGGTCGGGATGGAAAAAGTCACTAGCAACAAACACAAAGGAAGGTCAAAAACAATAATTAATTATTTTGATTAGTTTAATTATGACAAACCTCTTGAAAAGGGATTTGATGAATTTTGCCAACATTGGTGGGAAAGGAAGGAATGAAGGACCAATAAAGTGATGGAGGCTGGAGCAATTACGTGCCTAATGATGAATGGAAACTTTTGGAATTCAAGAGAAACAATCCAATCCAAGCTAACCAAGACTGTATTATGGATTATGGACTAGTGATTGATGACAATGATTTTGATTATATGTGTGGCTACTTGCTTTCCAAAGATACACCTCTCTTTATGAACAACATAGATAAGAGATTGGAAGAAAAGAAGTGCAAGTTAGTTGGAACGCCACGCGAACGAATTGCTAAAATGGAACAAGAATTTAACGATTGGGCAATGACTGAAGGGTATATTGAAGATACCAAGTAGAAGCTAGAAGTAAGTCTAACTTAAAGACTTTTATGTAAACAAAACTGCTTGCCGGGAGACAACCTGGAATGTATTTCAATTTTGTTATCGAGTCTGTCTTCCTAGGCAGTCAATACGGCGTATCCAAACTCTATGGATATGGTGTATTGACCCCACCTGGACGTTATCCTTTTTATTTTCCTGCACTTTAAAATATTGTTGTCAGACTTGTCGATACGGCGTATTCGACCTCTGACCCGTACATAGGATTTTTAATATAGGTGTCAATACGCGCGTATCCTGAAACATGGATACGGCGTATCGGCTTCCTGTATAGCTTTAGTTTTTATTTTGTTTTCTAACCGACGATTATCCAGAGATAGAATTTCTTTTGTTTATAGAGCATTGATACAAGAACCTTACTGGAAGATTGAATGAATTTGGTGATGCTTATTATCTAGAATCTATGTGTGTCGTAGTCATGCTGGTATTCAAACGCTTTTACAACACACATCCTTGCTCATAAACGCAACATGGAGGATCATACCGAGCAAATCTCAAGAGAGTTTCTAGTTCTAATTTTTTAAATTCTTGTTTTTCATGTTGTATTTATACATCGAGGTCGTTGGATATTTCAAGTGGGAGGGGGGAGAATTAGAACACTTACTTGTCCTTATTTTTACAAATTTAAAATTTTATCATATTTTTGTGAAATTATTTGTTACATGACCCGCACCAACAAACCTAATTTTCAATTGTAAGAATTAAACCTTATCCGTTTTCTAATTTTTATCCCAAATTCCACAAAAATATGAGTGTGTCGGTGAATGTAGTAAACTTTAGAACTTGGCTTGGTATACTACTCGAACCACAATAATAGGCACTATTTTTAATAGATGGAGTGACCTTTCTAAACTGGTAAATTTCTAGGATTACACCAAAAAGCCTATAAATATTGTGATATTAACTAACCACATCGGTTAGTTAGCCCCCTTATAAACCCTTTTGTTTACTCTCATCTTAAAAGTAAAATACTCTTAGAAAAACCTGCTGAGCCAATCCTTTCTTTTCTTACACCACAAAATATTTGTTTCGTTACACCTTTACACCTTAGCCTACCCTGTAGATTGAGTCCTATTTCGGTTGCTAGTTGTTTTTGTGTAAAGTATTGTATTTCCTGTGTTCGTGTGCGTTTTTTTCTATCTATGGTTAGGTCGAGATATTGCACAATGCAATGGGAATGTGAAAGTAGTAGTATTTTTAATTTTCGTATGTTTACTACTTTCACTAGTATGATCGTAAATAGAATCCACATTTATCATGTTCGTGAAGTGGTGAAATTTTACACCCAATTTTGTTTTTTAGTATTAGTTATGAAAAAAATAGAAAAAACAGAAAAATACAAAAGAGAGAGAAAAAAAGGTGAGCTTTGTGAGATAAACGGTTCGTCTAAACTTAACCGATTATATTATTTATGATGATCGATTATTCGTTGGTACGTGTTATAAGCCAACGATGTAAAGTTATGTTATATATTATTTCTAGTTGGTCGCAATATAAACCAACTATGTATTTGCATGTATCAAGTGGTAGATATCGCCACTATTGTTGTATAGTATGGATAATTGGGAACTTGGGAGTTGGCCGTTATGGGAATGCCAACTAAGGTTGTTTTTGTGAAGAATCGTGTATGGATGATCAAGACATCTATGAGTCTAATTCATGTCTACCCAAAGTGTTACGCCTCGTAAATTTCAGGTTAATATTTTTAAATTTTCCGATCATTATTTTTGACTTTTATACGTTACGTTTGAATATGGCAATTTACCGGGAAGTTAACCTGCGTAAATCTGAAAAACGTCATCAGACGCTTTCCGGTTTCAGACTTCAATTAATTTACATGTTATATGCATTATTTTATCATATTAAAGTGTTACGTTGGTCACGTTCACTTTCATTTACGATTTATACGTTTTTTTCACGTACGTAGTACGGTTTTAGCATTTTACGTTAAACGGAGACCCGAAAACCCGTAATCTTTTCGTGTAAACTTTAGTTATCGTTCATCTCGTGTTTATAAGTCAAAAATTTCATTCATGCCCCCCGCCCCCTATTATTAATTTCGGACGCCTAAACCCCAAAAAAAACAAACATAAGTCTTGAAATTAAATCAAAGGAATCTTTTTTTTAAAGTCCCATGCATGTGTATGATAGTGACACATAAGAGTGTCATTCTCATGCACACTTATCATGCTAACCCCTTCATGTGACCTCTTACACTATTGTAAGAGTTTTACTTGTACATTTGACCAACTAATGCACCTAGAATGAACCATGACTAAAAAATTTGAACCAAATGGTCCTTGTGGTGATGTTTTGGCCAAACCCCCACAGACACACCTTTGGTGTGTGTTGGTCACTTGATAATCCAAGACAAATGCATAAAACCATAACACACGGTCCTATAAATACCTCACTACTCATAACTTAGGGTTTCACTCTTCATTTAATAGCCTTAAAAATTTCTTTCTCTCCCTCTTTTCTTCTTGAAGCTCACGGCAAACAAACACCCTCTTAGGGTTTCCATTTTTTTGATTCAGTGCAAGATCCAAGTATATTAGGTTCATATCTAAGGTTATTTAAGGTGATTACAAGTATTGGTTCATTGATTCAAGGGTTTATTTCAAGATCTACAAATTAAGGTTTGGTTATTATTTGAGGTTTTTCAAGATCCAAGTCTTCCATCATCTTCTATCATATTCCTTAAGCTTGTTCTTTATATTGTAAGCTTACTTTGAAACTTATGCATTCATTTCTACTTTAATTCATTATTTACTTATGTTCTTGCATAGATCTATAGAGTCCTATGGTGTTTGTGTTAAATTTTCTAAAAGAAATGAAATAACATCTTGACATCTTTTATAAAAATAAAAGTAACATGTTTATGACTTTATGATTTTGGTGAAGTGAGTTGAAAAGTGAGTTGCAACAATGAAGAGATTAGGTTAGTTTTAGTTGTGGTTTTGTTGTGGATTAGTTGTGAATGGAGATTAGGCTAGATCAGGCACTATTGTAAAGTTTGGTGGAAATTTTTTAAAGCGTTTGTGAAATACATAGTTGCTGATCCGAAATTGTTTTGAGGTTTTGGACGACTTAGGAATGTTTTAATTAGGCGTAAAGGCAGTTTTTGGAGAGCTTGTTTCGAAATAGATAGATTTTCATATATTGCACACTAAAATCAGACATAAAACGGCCAAGTTATAGCCAAATGAAACTTGAATAATTAATGTAGGTGCTGATGTAAATAGTAAAATGAGTTTTCTGACGCTTTCGGGATGATTTAAGCTTTTAAAACATTAGCGAAACATATAGTATCATATATATATTGATTAGGATCATTAGAAAAGTCGTTAACATATTTTAGGGAAAGCGTTAAAGTGATATGTGTGAAAACACATATCCGTTTTATATTAAAAATGGCCCTAAAAAGACAAAATTATGCTTTAAATGCTTGAATATTGCTTGTTTTGTTTTTGTGATTGTGTAGGTATGGATATTGCAAAAATCACAAGAAAAGGGTCAAAGCCGGACAAACACGGACACGGGAAAGGAAAAGAGAATACAAGAGCCCGGAAGTTCCTACAAATAGGTCAAAAGTCAACCCTCAGTCAACTTTTGGTCAACAAAGTCAACACTTGGTCAACTAACAAAAAGACAAAACACAAAAGTTCCCAAAATAGCCCTTGATTCAAAGCAGGAACTCTAGTAATACTGGAAGAAATACTAGACGAGCTTATGTTCAAGAGAAAGTTGTTGAAGGATCTAATGCTCAAAATGAGACCGGAAATGTTCAAAGGACTCTTCGAACTTCGTCTTCAGGAAATACTTCAACTATTACAACTGCAGTGGAAAAGGACATTATGCTAGGAATTGTCCAAATCCAAGAGTTCGTGATTCGAAATACTTCATGGAACAAATGTTGCTAGCAAAACAGGATGAAGCGTGGGAGTAATTACTATACGTGAACAGATATGATTTTCTCTTTGATGATGCTTCAAGGATGGAAGAATTTGAAGAACTCAGTGCAAACATATGCTTAATAGCGTAGGACTCTCAAACCAAGCCGGATTATACTTTATGATGTTGGCAAGCTGATGATTCTGCATTTATTTTGTGAGGTACAATTTCTTCCATCAAAGATAATCAAGAACAAATGTATCCAACTCATACTAAAATTATTAACAGTACAATTGGTGATGATCAAATTGATAACAATATTATATTTGATGAACCAAATTGAAATGTTAATAGTGGCAGTTGTTGAAAAGATTACTACATGTTCCTGAACCTATATGCGTTTAGTAGCAACTAGATAGAAATGCATTAAAGAAAGCTTGAGAAAAAACAATTATTTGCTCAAAAAAGTCCAAACACAAAATGCAGACTTTGTATCAGTCAGTTGAGGTTTGTATAAGGAAAGAGGTTCGAGGTTTTGGAAAACATCAAAGGGGATAACAATTATCTCAACGAATTTATTGAGGCTGATAGACCAGCAAAACATTTTAATCAACAAGCTTAACCTCAATTTGTTTGTGATCGAGATATCATTCGAGATCTAGAAAAACAACGAGATAAATTAGATTTAGCTATCACTGATTACAAGCGGAAAAATGAGGAACTTCAAAAGACTCATTTAATTTTAAAACAACAAATGAGTGAAAATAAGGATCGTTATCATGACACTATTCTAGATATCGAGGCCAAACTTAAAAAGAATGTTGATCTAATATTGAAACTTGGCAATTCCTAACAAGGAATGTTTATGCTTGGACCAAAGCCATTGTTGTTGTATGATTTCACAATTAAAACCATGTTTGTGGTACCCCAAATCCTTATACACTCAAGCAAGCAATTTCTCAATATCCAAAGTTATATCTTGCCTTTAGTTTGAGTAATTTAGAAATTTCTTTAAATGTTAGAGATACTGAGGACACTCTTGATGATGCTTCCAAAAGCCAACAAAAAATAAAAGAAAAAATGAATGATCCAATTGTTGTTGCAAACAAATAGAATTGTTGGACAATTCATTACAAACAAATAAATGATCTTTATAAAGACTTTGTTCTTAAAAAAGAACTTTCTGCTGAGCAAAAATATTTTCATCTTCTTTTATTCCTTCTGACAAGACTCCAAATGCAACTTCTTCTGTCCCGGCATCAATGCCGAGTGAGTCACCTTTGATCATACAATTGATAAATTGAAAGTGGTTTTCAATGTGTCTGTGTTAATTAAGAAGAATTGTAAAAGAGCATGCATTTTATTACCACTTATCATGAAGAAATACAATAATTGATTTTTGTCAAGATCAATGTCTCAAACCGATTTTAAGAGTTGCAGTTCTATTTTGAATTCTTTAGGAAACTATTTCAAAGGGATATAAAAGAAATGAAAGATGTTTTTGAGTCTACAGAAAGTGAACTTTGTAATATAAAGAAGCAAAATCATTTTTTTTAAATCAACTTTTGGAAGCATCCCTCAGGCATGAAGTAGAAATAAGTGTGTTGTTAAATCATGAATGCGTAGATAATTCCTTACATGCTGAAATTGAACAAATCAAAAAGAATTCCATTGAGATTCAAGAGGGTTTGCAAGCAAAAATAAAAATTCTTGAAAAAGATGTTCAAAGATGTCAAAAGAAAGTGTTATTTTGAATTAAAGTACACATGAAAAAGAAAAACATAAATGGGAGTCAACTTTGAATAATAAAAACACAAATCCTCTTGATTACTCTTGGATTTCAAAGATGGAGAAACTTGATAATGAGAACGTGTCTTTGGAGTTTCAAGTGCAATCTTTGATAAAAGAACGAGACAATGTAAAATTAGAATATCAAAAGCTTTTTGATTCAATCAAAAAGACACAGTCTCAATCTCAAAAAGAAATAGATGAATTAATTGAACATTTCTCTGAGAAAACATATGCATATGGTGACTATTGTGCTTGAGAATTCAGAATCTTTTAACTACCATATATGAGTTAAAAACTAGATTGGGAACTGTTGAAAAAGGTAAGTTTGTAAATACTAAGTTTGACATGACAAATGTTTCTCAAAATCTTCTTTGTGTCACACCGCTAAACAAACAAGTTTTTCAAAAGAAAACGGTTGTTTCAAAGACAAAAGAAAAACATGTAGTGTCAAAACCTGTCGCCCTTTACAGACTTTACTGACAAACCAAAGAGCGGGCAAATTCAAACAAAAAATGTCATTAGTACCTGAATGTCCAGAGTTGTCACAACAAGAATCACAAACAAGACGAATCTAGATGTGATTTATCTTCTACAGGGAGAGAATGTTTGCCATCTAGTGTTAGAAGACCAATGAATAGAGTTCATCATGTCATGAACAGTGGTCTTAGCTACCTCTAAGATATTCTAGCATAGTAAGTAGCAGTTTATGTTAGGAAAAATAAGCTAACCGACAATACATCTGCAATTGATCTCAACAAAAGAGAATGTAATGATGTTTAATGTTGAAACGCTGTTTGCTAAAGCGAAAAATTCTGTTATATGTATTCTTGTATGCAAATGTGCTTATTTTCATATAATGATAAATGTCTTGCAAAATATAAAATGAATGTGCATTCGAATGGTTCATAGTGCCTGATCCATTTAATATCTTGGAACACCAAATATCTTAAGACACTACTTATGTACTCTTTCTAGTTCTTAAGATAGGTTTTCTGAGTTTTGACACCAATCTAAGTCTTTAGGATACTCTTCTGTAGTCTCCGACTAAGATTGCATGTAGAAGTGCCTCAAAGCTTAAAAAATAAGGTCTTAGTGCTTCTAAGACAAAGAAAAGAACAATATTTGAGAGAAATAAACCTTTTGAAGGCTAAACATGAAAGAACAACAATTCGACAGTCGAAATTTGGCTAAAAGTGGTTTGATTCACAACCAAATGTTGTTTGGTCTCCCTTATGTTAAACACAACTCCGAATGTTCATAATAGTTGTTCATCTGAGAAACCATCGGGTTCTGTTAAGAAATAGGTTGTCAAATTGCCCACTTGTCCATGTGTTCGTTCTTCTTGTGTTGCAGGTAGTCCAGATTGTTCTATAGATTGTTGACAGTGGTTGTTCAAAGCATATGACAGGTGATCGATCACTGCTAAAAAATTTCATTAGGAAATTCATGGGCCCCGTTCGCTTTGGAAATGTAATTTATGCTGCAATTACAGGCTATGGTCGATTATATACAGGGAAATATCATATTTGTCATGTATTTTATGTTAAATGGTCTTGGACACTAATCCTCTTTAGGGGCATTGGGCAAATTTGGTGTTGGGCTGTTTTAGTAGGAAGTGGCTTTTGTTCCAAGACATGTTACATTGATAATCTGGTAAGGTTAATCGATTTGCTCAAGGAGACGGCGGAATCTTATTTTGTATTCTATCTTATTTTTGACATTGGCTGCTTCTTCTCATTATGTTGATGGTCCAAAGCAACTTCAACAAAGGTGCATTGGTTTATGGCACCATTTACTCTCACATCTTAATTTGGAACTTATAAATGATCTTACCTGACTTAACTCTTGGTTAATGGTCTTCCAAAGCTCAAATTATGGATAGGAGAATGGATCCTTTGGTTCTGCTGTAAGAAGAGGAAAAAGCAAGAAAGTTTCTCGATTACCCAAATTGGTTACCAAGTGATCCACTCTAAATTGGAATTACTTATATGGATTTATTGCGGGTCCATTGAGATACGCACAGGTGACTGCGGGGGTTGGTCGGTGGTGCTTTGGTATTTGGGGTGAGCTTCTATCAATGGAACGGAAGTCTATTCTGTGAGACAGTAGAGGATTATTCTCGATATACATGGGGTTTATCTTTTCCTTCATTCCGAAGACAAAAACTTAGAGATTTAAAGAAATTCAGAGCTCAGCTCATTAATTACCAAGCCAAAGTTTGCAAGATTCATACTGACAATGGTATTGAATTCAAAAATGCGACACTTAAAGGTCATTATGAAAAGTTAGGCATCATGTAACAATTTTCAACTGCTCGTACGCCTCAGCAAAATGGAGTAGTTGAAAGACGTAATTGTACTCTTGTTGAGACTGCTAGAATAATGCTTATCTTTTCTTGATTACCTGAATTTCTTTAGGCTGTAGCGGTGGCTACAGCCTCAAAATCGATCAATCATTCACACATGACATAACAAAACACCTTATGAGCTATTACGCGGATGAAAGCCGAATATTGAGTATTTTCATGTGTTTGGCTTCATTTGTGTTAATCCAACATATGACCCAGAGGAAATGATCTTGGAAAATGAAACCAAAAAGCAGAAATTGGAGGTTTTTTTATTTTGGTTATTCGGAAAAATATAGAGGGTTTCAAATACATTACCCAACGTACCAATAAAATGATTATGGAAACAATTCCATGTAAAGTTTGACGAAGCTTACAAACAATGGATTCTAAACATGATTGTTTAAAAATCCGTACTTCAATGAATTTCAACACATAATATTTATCAGCAGATTCAATTGAATTACTCCATCAAGAAGATTTGTGAAAATTTGATTCTCGGTCTAATGTTTGAAGAATATTTTGAGACAAGGTTTTTGATACTTCCCATCAATTCTTCCGACACCAGATCGACTTTATGGTCATGATGAATCATCTTCCACATCTTAAATCATGGTTGAAGAACATGAGGCTACCTCCCATTGAAACTACATCGGTGCGAACATACTTCTCCAAATATTTCTTTGACAAACGCTGATGAGTCAATCAAGAAGTTATGCTCAATTTTAATGGGCAACCTTGGGGGGGATTTTTTGTTCTCATCTAATTCTTCAAGTCTTTGAGGAAAATTGAATCTTGACAGGCTGCTCTTGAACACTTCAAATGTGTAGAATTTCCAAGTACAACCCACTAAATCTCACATTTAGACAAAGATCATCCTCTAGTACCAAGTTATTGGTGACATATCTAAAACCTTTGTAATGACGCGGTCAAAAGATTCATACGGATTCTGAGGTTTACATGTTTGCATTAAACTCGTCAGCACTATCGAACAAAGAATATCAAAGAAGCTATTGCAGTCACAGTTGGATTGAGTCATGCATGATAGTTGAATCAATTTGAGAAGACTTCCGTAGTTTGGGAACTCATTCACGTCCGAAGGAAAGATTATTATTGTCTCTCAATGGCTCTGGAAGAATAAAGTATGATGCTTGAAAATATTGTGTTCGAAAAACAAAAACTCGGTACTTGTGGCAAAAGGTTACAGGCCGAAAGAGGAATTGATTTTGAAGAGTCATTTGCTCCTGTCTGCTCGCACCTTGACAGGCCTGTTAGGATTTTATTGCTTATGACTTCTCATATAGATAAAACCATCTTCCAAATGGACGTCAAAATGGCTTTTCTTAGTGGTCCATTGAAAGAGGAGGTTTATGTCAGCCAACCTGAAGGGTTTTATTGATCAGAATTCCACAGATCACGTTCTACAGGTTGAAAAAAAGCTCTATTTCGGTTCCCCCCACACCACAAACACCATGCAAACCCTCTCAAAAGTCTTTTTCTCTTCCCGCTTTTTTCTGCCTTAAGCAAGCACCTCGTGCATGGTATGACAAGTTATCTTCTTTCCTAATTGAACATGGGTTCACTAAAGGTATTGTTGACTTGAATTTGTTCACACGACGTCACAGGGAAGACATATTACTTGTTCAAGTATATGTTGATGATATTATTTTTGGATTGACAAATCCAGATTTTTCAAAATGTTTTGCAAATCTAATGAAAAATAATTTTGAAATGTCAATGATGGGTGAACTAAAGTTCTTTCTTGACTTTTCAGTTCATCAATCTCTCCTGTGGATATTCATAAGTCAGTACATTTGATATTGAGTTGTTAAGAAGATGGGTCTAGATGACGTGTCGTACTCAATGAGCACACTTATGGCAACTGAGAGGAATGGATGGTGATTTACATGGGCACTCACCTTACCGATTCAAACCGACTTTATCAAATTATTTCGACTAGAAAGGGCTAATGTACCTAACAGCCAGTCGGCCAGGCATTGCTTATGCTACTTTTGTATGTGCTCGCTATTAAGCATGTCCTACGGTTAAACACCTCAAAGAGGTTAAACGGATCTTTCGATACCTAAGACAGTCCTACAATATGGGACTATGGTATCCAAAAGATTCGGATTTGAACTAATTGCATTATTCAGTGCGGACCATGCAGGATGTAAGATGACTGTAAAGCACATCAGGAGGATTGCAATTTCTAGGTGAAAAAGCTCGTGAGCTGGAGTTCAAAGAAACAAGATTGTACTGCGATGTCTACTGCTGAGGCTGAATATGTTTCCTTGTCTGCCTGTTGTGCACAAGTCATTTGGATGCGTACATAACTGCTAGACTATGGATACAAGTACAACCGGATTCTGATGTATTGTGATTCCAAGAGTGACCTTTGCTTATCTTCATGTATCCGGTGGTTCTGGATTCAAAGACAAAGACAATAGAATTCTGATATCATTTTTTTAAGGAACAGTTGAGTAAGGGTACTGTGGTGCGAATTTACTTTGTCGGCACAGAATACCAACTTGCGGATCTATTTACTAAAGCTCTTCCTAAAGAACGCTTTGAGTATTTGGTTCATCGCATTGGTATGAGATGTATGACTCCAACTCAGTTGGAATGTTTGACAAAGTTGTCTTCTTGAAAAGATCATACATCGAAAACATGTAAATAAATTTCCCTAAAACAAAACAAAAATTGCAAAACTTCAAAAATACAAAAAGATTTGTCATATTTAAAAAAACATATAATTTAAAGATCACATAATCTGAGTGGGAGTTCTTGCAAAATTTCATTCTTATACATCATTTCTGAAATTAAATGAAAACAATGATCTCTCAAATAAATTGACTTTGAAAAATGATATATTTTCGAGGGGGAGTTTTTAATTTAGAAATTTAAATTGGACTTTGAAACACAAAAATATTTATTTTTCGAACTAAGTGTTTAGCATGATTTCATTCCAAAGGGGGGAGTATAGGATAATATTGGTCAAATTTTGAAAAGTCATCATTACTCGAGGGGGAGTTTTTGAAAATTTCAAATCAAAATTCAGAAAATAAATGAGTTTAAATCGAAAAAAAAAAAAAAAAAAAACGGAAAAAAAAAATGAAAAAAAAGAACAGAAGAATAAATAAAAAAAAAAAAAAAAAAAAAAAAAAAAAAAAAAGAAATAAAAAAAAAAAAAAAAAAAAAAAAAAAAAAAATAAAAAAAAAGGGAAAAAGGAAAACTACAGGGGCTGAAACTATCGTTCCTCAAACTTTGATATTCGGTTACTATATAAGGAGGAAAATGTTTATTTTTACTTTTTATTTTCACCGAATCCATTAACCGAGTTTGAGAAGAAAATTCAAGAAACGTTTTCTGAGTTCATTATAACGACTACAATCATTTTTCTTCGCATCAAACGTAAGTAGTAGTTATGCTATGGAATCAGTTATAAGCTGTTTTGACTTATCGAGTTTAGACTCGATAAGGTTTGATGATTACCGAGTTTATGATTTATCGAATTTGTGATAAATGATTAGGATCTAGGTCTATAATAATCAATGATTAGATGGAAATATATGAAAAATAGTTTAGAAATGGTCCTGCATAATAAATTCGATGCTAAAAATGAAACTCGAAAAGAGTGGTGTTTATCGAGTTTGATGTTTATCGAGTTTGCTTTGACTATATTGTTTTTGAAGTTTAATAAAACTTAAATAGATCGAGTTTGGTTTTTTAATCAGTCAAAGGGATTTACTTTTATTCTCTATTTGTCAAATTCAGAAAAAGTCAAAAATCAAACTCGGTAAAATCAATAAGTCAAAAAGTCAAAATCTGTAAAATGAGATTTGTGGATAAGTGAATGCTTATGATGATTAATGCTTGAATGTCTGAGGAACAAAACGATCAGTCTCTCATGTGTTTTTCAAAACATCAAATGATTATGCAAAAGGAAACAAGTTTTAATGCATTCTAAGCTATGAGTTAAATAAGTCTATTCATAATTGTTTAAGTGGTCTAAGTCATGTCCGGTTTTCGGGGACATTTTTTGCAATGAACTGAATGAGGAGGTAAGTGACTTTAGTGTCCATTCAGTTATTGAATTAGATGCGGTTGTCTTCATTGTTTAGGCTTCATGACAAAAGTGAATTTTCAGTGAAAATAGTTTATACTTGAATCTGAAAAATCCAAGTCTCAATGGTTTAAGTGGTCTAAGTCATGTCCGGTTTTGACTGTTTTCTGCAATGAACAGAATGAGGAGTGAGTGACTTAGAAACCATTCAGTTGTGGATTTGTGATTGAATGATTCTATGTTATACGAAAAGTTTTTGTCACATGATTTCTGAAAAAGTTCTAAAAAATCTGTTAGTGTCAAAATGGTACTCTTTCATAAAAACGATTTTAAGAAGATGTATGATTTCTCTTTAAGTTTACATAAAGCTAAAAACTGTTCTTGTAATTAGTATCAAAAGAGAAATCTTCATCTTTCTGTAAAGAGTATATGTCACAATGAATTTCTATGGAGGATATTCAAAACAAAGATAGGAGAGAGCTAAAATCAATACGCGAAAAAGCAAATCTAAAGTGTGTTCCAAAAAGAATGTTTAGAACACTCAAAAATGAAACTTCAATAGTAAATTCGAATAATGCCATTATGGCATGTACTTAGAAATACGCAAAGAACGAGCACCATGTGAAACAAAACTGATCAAAAATATGTTTCGAAAAGAATTTCAAGATACATTATAAAGCAGTCAGGAAGTGGAAAAGACAAAAAATGTAAATGGATTGTATATTTACCTACATCTTCATTTCATTCATTCAGGTAATTCATCATGGACAACAACCAAACATGCAGCTGTTGTTCATCCAAACGATTGTGTCCTCCAACAAGAGATATGATCTAATGGATGCCAACAAGAAGGTTGATTTTGAATCAAGTGCAAGGTCACTGATAAAGCAAATTTTCTGATGTTTTTCTTCTACAGGATCTTCCGTTATGATTTTGCATTGCAAGCTTCCTCATCAAGTACCTTGGGATCTTTATGGCACAATTCTAGATTAGTTGAAGGAAGACGGTATCCAAAGTCATTAGGCTCACGTTTATGCTTGACAAGAAAATGCTTTCTCTTACACTAGATGACTTCAAAACAATCTTTCACCTACCACAAGCAACTGACAACAATCATGACAGTTTTGTGCCACCACCATCATTTTTAGACATGGTTCCATTCTACCAAAATGAATTGGGATTTACAATGGAGCTGAAGACATCATCAAGCTTTAAGACAACTGGTCTTCTGCAGCCATGGCAAACGTTGGCTTGTTTATTTTGTTGGCAGATATTTTCCAAATGCTTAACAACACGTGTAACTGGATGGGATCAACCACCATTGCAGATAATGCAAATCATATATTGCTTTATCAATAACATTCATGTTGATTATGCGGAGCTACTATAGGAAGGACTTTATTATTCTCTTCATCATCCAACATCTTCGATTCCTTATCCCAGATTTACTAAGATCATCATTAGTCATTACATGACTAATTTTCCTGAGATCTTAAGGCGTGCTAGAGACATATATCACAATCTGAAAGATGATGATATAATGAAAAATATCTTTAATTAAAAGAAGACACATAGACAAAAGTTGGAATGAAGATTCCAGAACTAGCTGATATCAGACAAAATGGGAAGCACACAGAGCATTATCAGATGTACGCAGAGGTGTTTGGGATAGATGTTCCTCTGACTCAGTCATGGCCGACTGATTCTACCCAAGGAACGTATAGGTCAACTAGTGCCCCTAGGTCACCTAACCTTAAAGTGGATGCAGGAAAGTCAAGTGCTACAAAACGGTCACAACTCATTTGTTAGTTTCGTTTCCTCAAAGGAGATCCACAAGTTCTTACTCCACCAGCTCAGTGCACACAGTTAATAAAGCAATGAGTTGATTTTACTAAGACACCACTACAAGTAAGTCTTGCTGAGACACAAAAGTCGATGAAGAGAAGAAGCTAGTGAAATTGTGGACAACTACGGAACAAGCACTTGGCCATCCATGGAAAGTGAAAAGATGGGTGGATGAAACAGAAAATGTTTATTGATGATAGTCCTAATCCCTATGAATGTGATCAATATATTCCCGGCACTGGTTAGCAGCCTAGTGAAGTGATATGGAAAGTCTCGAGGGGGGAGATTACTAATGTTGTAATACTTGTGACGTTAATGGAAGGAAGAAGATGGAAAATAAACATGATGAAGGTGATGAATGTAAAGCAAAGGGAGAAAGGGAAGATTGTAGAGGAGTCTAGGAGTACACCATCCCCTATACCAATTAGATCTCATAGGTAGGATTCATACTGGTCTCGTATTTTCGGATTACTGAGAATCTATAGGATATTAACGAAACTGTACTACACGTACAACATCATCAAGTTCATCAATCACCAAGTTATCTACCACATCATCGACTCTCTATCATTATTCAAAGCAAACCTGCCATTTCAAATGTTAACAAGAGGTTTCTTTCAGGAGTTACAGGACGTTATGGTATGTGTTGAACATCTGAAAGCAAAGTTCTTGTCAAGGAAGTCATTTGATACTCTTGCTGATCATCTCCAGGAAGTAATGGTTGAATCTCTACCCACGATGGTAGATAAGCATATCAAGGAGCAAGTAGTGAAGCAAGTTCCTGAGCAGGTTAAAGTTTATAGTTCCAGGTGTATTATTGCAAAAAGGGCTGCTTTTGGGAAAAGGCAACGAAATAAAGAAGAGACTGTTAAGATGATTGACTAAAGCCATGGTATAAGGTAGGTGGGATGATTACAGGCTGGAGATTTCATCACTGATTCAACAAGCAATTGAAAATAACATTCCTTCTAGGTTGATGGTGTCCTGTTAAGAAATTATATGTCTGGACATATTCTCCATTTTCATCTAGCTCAATCACAAAAACATATGTTCTGTAACAACAATTTCAACTGTATCTTCAATATGAGAAAAACAATCCTCGGTTGTTCTTTTTTTTTTTTTTTTTTTTTTTTTTTTTTTTCTCTTTTTTTTTTTTTTTATTTTTTTTTTTTTTTTTTGTTTTTTTTTTTTTTTTTTTTTTTTTTGCAGCAATAGGACATAGCAATATGGCTAGCACTTCAGATGAAATTTGAGACACTTCAGGTACCTCAAACTACTTGTAGAACTTCTGCTCTTCGCCCAAGAGATCAGGACGACCCTCGTAATGATGCTCCTCCTGAGGGGGAGAATAGTGCAAAGCGGCAGAAGACATCTGAGTACAAAACATATGTGACTGGAGAGTTGTCTGGACAGGTTAATGAAAGTGAACAATGTCCATCATCTTCAGCTAATCAAGAGCAAGTTAATGATTATGATTTTTGGACTGAGTCGTATGCTTCAGATGATTATGAAATACCGACGAAGCAAGTATCACAAGACATTATGGAAGAAGTGTCACTGACTATTAATGAGGCAGAGCTAAAGAAAATTACTAATGAGACATTGAGACAAAGTGTACTTTAGGAGTTATGAGCATCAATATCATAATTGATCAGATGAAGAATTCTGAAAAGTGACATTGTTTGGGAAAGCAAAAAGGAAATTCTTGCATCTACACATCTACGAAGACCACACCTCTAGTTCAAAGCTGTCAGAGAGATCCTAAAGCTCCAGCATTGTCTTTGATAAATCAAGATCTTTTGTATTTGAAGAAAGGAAATTCAGGGCCTGAGAAGATAGTGTTGTCACTTCATAAGTTTCCTGCAATTATTTTAATTGATGTTGATATCGAAGAGCGGTCTTCCATATGGGTGAATAAGTATGTAAAGAAATTTAATCCTTATGCTCGGTATGGTGTTGAACATTATAAGAATCCTCATGCAAAGATCTTCTACATAAAGAGGTAGAAAAAGCCTGGAAAACCAAAGGAAGTTGTTTATTCGAATCAAGATCATTCAAGTTTCAAGGAACGTATTGGGAAACTAGGCAGAGATAGTTCATGAAGACAATGAGTTGCATAAGTGTCAATTGCCGAGTCTGATTACAAGAATCTCATTAGAATGATTATTGTGGATTTTATACTTGCTGATCATGAATGAGTAGGTACTGATTTATGCGGTAAAGGAAAAAGGTCTGTTGTGTTTCTTTATCAGTCTTTTATTCAGAAGCTCAGTGTTATCGCGGAGAGAGCATTGACTTTCAACTTGGAATCAGAAGCTATCAACAGAAGGTTAATTTTACTGCACCAAAATATCTTTCCCAGAATTGAAAACGGCATAAAATGTTCTCCTCCTATGAGCCCATGCTATGGAATAATTTATACCAAGATTAGTAAAAAAAGAAAAGGGGTGATGAGACATTCAAGATTCATAAGTTTTTGTGATGCAACCACTTAAATCAGAGTATTAGTAGGTCTAAAGAGTTACATAATGATGTTAAGTATGGCAATATACAAAGAGATCTTACCGAAGTAAGGTTGAGTATTTAATTGTTGAAAAGAAATTGAAGTGAGATTGAAGAGTATCGCAACCAGATGAAAAGATGGGAGATGTATGTGATTAGACAGACCACTTGGACGATGAAGGGAACGCCCAAAAATAATCGAACCCGTAAGGGGAGATTGAACAAACTTTAGGTTCAAGAAAAGTATCGATTATGTGGTTTTATTATATTTAGTCATTGGTCTTTATTTTGTTAAGAATAATGTAGCTTGTAATAAGGTTTGTTATACTAAAAGTAAGAAATAACATAATTACCAAAGTCTAGGGACTAGAAGTGAAACATTAGAAAAATAAAGAAGGGGTCCCACACCCTCCCACTCCATACCCTTACAAGTTTCCTCTCTCCTATCCTATAAATACCCCTTTAATCACCATTTAAGTTAAGCCTTTGTAAAATCTTTTCATTTTTACCATCCATGTTATATCCATTTGAAAATTTAAATACTTGTCTTCCTCTACTATTCTCTCTAAGCTTTCATTGATGATCATGTATGATTCAAGATAATCAAGACCTAACAGTATCCATGCCCTAAACTTCACTCAGCATCCACGAAGGAAAGATCTATACGCTGTATCCAAATGAAGCCATACGCCATATTCAAGTACAAGTCATGAAATATTCTAGAATATAATAATCGTGGAGCCCACACCAAGAAACCTTAATACACCGTATTGAACCCTTTCAATACGGCGCAACCACTAAATTCTAGACTACATAAATATCGAACTGTAATATGATGAAAGATGGAGGCATTAAATCCAAGCTCAATTTTCAAAGAGAAGAGAAGCCAAGAGATCCCTGCAAAGTGCTTCTATTCATAGGGGGGGGTGTGACACTCACGTAAAATTAGGTTCTTACTTTTAACTTTAAGGTAAGTTTATTACCGTAAAATTTTCAAATTAGCATTTGATCTCAAAAGGAAGTTATCCTACGAGTAATATACAATAGTATAAGCTATAGAGAGCATAAATACGATATGAACATCATCATTATTGCATTTTAGGTCTAAAAGGGTAATTTAGAGCCTTTTAGCGATACGATCATATTTTACTCATTATTTGTGAACGAAACATTTTTCTTATGTCTTTGTGATCCCAATACATAACCTAAACCCTAAATTAAGTTTACATCATTGGTAAAACTCATGAAATAACTCTATATACATTTTCATAAACACCATGTACGATTTTATTAACCGCTATCAACCCTGTTCGCCCGATAGTCATTTTTATTTTCGTTTAACTTGTCATAAACCCAACTCGTCATATCTAACACTCAAGTAAACCTTATTTACCCATATTACATATAACTTGAAAAGTTTTACCCACAAAATACCATGAACTCAAGTTTATACAACTTAATTTTACCAAATACCACATTATGCAAAACACTTAACTTGTTTTCCTTATTACCTTTCCTTAACTATTTACAAGTACCTTGGTAACACATTTTTACATGACAAGATCAGATTTACATTAACCATACAATATTCTATACAAGATAATAGCCTAATAACACCATAGAATGCCCATACCTCCCCACACCCATGCAAAATCCCCTAAAACCCTCCCATTCCATTTCTTTTTTATCAATACACTATTCCTTGTGATAATGGCTGAGATTTCATGATCCATGGAGGTTATAAATTCAGCACTTGAAGCCTTAGTGAAACTACACAATACAAAACACACACTCGAACTGCTTTTTTCTTTCTTTGCCGAGAGCTCCCAACAGCCATAACTCACCATTTGTTCAACCAAATACCTCACCTAATACTTGTAAACCTCCTTCATATGTTACTTTAACACCTACACCAGAAACCTAAACAAGAACTATCCCCATTTACCCTAAAACTTTCGGCCTAGGACACAAACTAGGCGAAGAAAACCCTAACTATACACGAAACCCTAGTTTCGTGTACATTTATTTTGCTCCAACTAATTTCGTGTACACACAAGCTTCAAATACACTCCCTTGGTTTATTTTGGTGATCACAAGACAATACTTACTCAAGATTTTAGCTTTGGTTTTGGTTTGAAAGAGTAGAAATAGAAAACGTGGGTTTTCTAGGGTTTTCTAGCTCGTATACATTTAAATTGTCTAAATCCTTGTGAGTTACATTCATCTATGTTAAATATTCTTTAATACATGCATTAGTCCTAATTAGTAGTGCTTAAAGTTCAAAAATAACTTAAAAAATATTTCATGCACACGTAAAAACGTTGTTATTTCTTAAAAATGTAAGAAACCTAAAATTCTAAATTGTGAATCTTGTATAATGATTAAATGAATTAATAATACCTAAATGACATAAAATAAGGTAAAATGTCATAAAACCATGGTTGAAAAACATTTATATGCTATGTAGCTTATTTATTTTCTAGCTTAAAAATAAACTTATGCGGCTTATTTATGAACTTATTTATTTTCGGTCATCACTAGGAATAAAGAAAAGTGATTTTGAATATTACCTATTTGTGTCATAATTTATATAGCTTATTGTGATAGTTTATTTTGAGGACTAAATCAACGTATAGATTATTTAGCTTATTAAAAAGCTAACAAATATAGTTTGGGCTTATAAAAACTCTCGGCCCAAAAAGCCCAATAAGCCGCGGCTTATTGTGGGCTTTTTGAGGTCTGGCTTATTTTACAAAGCTTATTGGTTTGCTTATTTGGTTATTAAAAATACTTATTTACGTATTGGATAAGCATGGTTTGGTTATAGACTTGGAATATTTTCGGAAAGCTTGTTTAGGCCATAGTAGGTCGCGGCCCATAATAGAAGCCCAATAAGCTTCGGCTTATTTGCGGGACCTTTCATTCGGCTTACATACTACTTACTTGTGACACATATTTAAATCGATATGACGGACTAAAATAAGGTTTAAGAGCTAAACGTCAAGATTTTTAATTTCAATTGGGCCTTAAGGCCCAATAAGAGAAAACTAGTGATTTTAAACGTTTTAAAAGCGGATTTTGATCGAATTATACTCGTATATACTAGGATAACTAAATTAGTCATTTGGGAAGAGTGTTTTGATAAAGTTTTGCGAAAACGTAGATTTTGGTCTTTTGGCGAAAGTTTTCGTGAAATTTAAGCAAGTGCTAGGAATTAAGGTTTATAACCATGGAAAACCTTTTATAAACGAACGGGTCATGCCAAAATTTTATAAAAATACTATACTTAAAAGTATTTCATAAAATATTATTATAATAAACTGACTAAATATTATGTGTTGATGTGTTCACGATCTAATTTCTATGTGTGGACGATCTAATTTCTATTTGCATGCATTCTGCTTTCATTTTGGCATAACTGTCCACTACTTAAATCTTGGCACAACAACTGGGTTTATACTCTAAACCTATGAGCTCACCAACTTTATGTTGACCTTTTTAAGTATCATTTTCAGGTAATGAGATTGAGCAGTGAATCAGGATAGGATGCTTTAGTTGACTTAAGAAAATCCCGTAGGGATCTTTTCTGGAAGACTTTGATTTTGGATCTTGTTTCTATTTTGATTGGATTTATCCTAGATTTATGTAACCCCAAGTTAGGTAGATTCATAATTAGATCTTTTATGTTTTGTGATCCAATATTTCATGAGACAAGTGTCGGAGGATGTTGTGACACTTTTTAGGGTAATGAATTTTTGTTTTCTCTATATTGTTACCTTGTGTTATGATGATCAATCCTTCCGTCATGCCTCGTGTTTTCGCCTTAGTCGGGGTGTGACAACATGTGTCTCATTCATAGATTTATCTATGTATGTGCGGTATTGTCGCCCTTGTTGGTGTATTACTGTTGGTAAAGGATTAGTAATTACATACCCTATATTGTTCTTCATCCTAACCTTTGGTTTTACTCGAATGGGAGAGTGAGCAATCATGTATGTCTATTCCATGTATTTGGATGTGTATATATGGTTTTGTCGCCCTTGTTGGTTTACTACTATTGGTGAAGATTACTAGTCCTATTCTTTAGCTTATTCGAGTTAAGGAGTGAGCAATCACAAATGTCGCAGTCATGGATTTGGGCGTGCATTTGTGGTTTTTTCGCCTTTTTTGGAATATTAGTATCAATAGAGATTAGAAAGAACAATCAACCCATAAACCTTAACCTAATTTCCCTTTTTAGACTTGTTACTCCTTATCTTTAGTGGTAGAGATGTGTATCCTTGCTAAGCTTATGATAGAATACTCATCACGACCGAGCAATTGAGCGAAGTACTTAAATCTTAGCACATAGATTAGTTAAGTGATTTGAGTGATTTCATTTCCCTATTTCGTGAGGTGTTTGGTTGTGTGCTAGTAATTAAATGAAAAAATGCTTTAAGGAAAAATCTTAAACCTTGATTTTGGGATACATTTTCATAGGTTTTATAAAGTCTACTTGAGGACAAGTAGTATTCAAGTGGGGGGATATTTGATGAAATCAAATAACGTCTATTTTATAGCATCATTTATCCCAGCTAAATTGTTTGTTTTACATTATTTATACATGAATTGGTACTTAATTGCTTATATTTATGACTTGCAGTAATTATCGAGCAAAGAGTGAAAGTTAATCAAAAGGCACGCATTTTGGAGCTTAAACAAAGAAATTATCAAGAGTATTGTTCTGACATCCCATACGCCATATCCATCAAAGAAGATACGGCGTATCCATGCCCTAATCTTCACTTAGTATCCACGAAGAGAAGATTAATACGTTGTATCTAGAAGAAATTCATACGCCGTATTAGATTACAAGTCATGGAATATTCTGGAATATAATAATCATAGAGCCCACGCCAAAAAACCCTAATACGTTGTATTGAGCTCTTTTAATACGGCGTATCGACCAAATTCCAGAGTCTATAAATATCGAACCCTAAATACGAATTTAGTAGTGTAAAAAAACTATACCGAAGACTGAGAAGAAGGCATTAACCACCAGGTTCGATTTTTAGAAGAGAAGAGAAGCCAAGAAGGTTTTGCAAAGCAATTCAATCCATAGGAAATCCTTGTAATTTCTATAATCTAAATACGCGTTCGGTTTCTGGTATCGTTCTTTATTGTTTAGTTTACCTTAATCGTTCATTTGTGACATTTGTATTGTTACAATGGCTATTGGTATTAGCCATGTTTATGATAATTTAATGTTTGGACTATGTTTATTTAAATTGTATGCTTATTCGTTGTGAGTTGTTTTATGTTTATCAATTTATACTCGTTTACGTGCTTAGGTATGCGACCTATCATTCAACTAGATCTAGAAATACAAATAGAGCGTTAGCTATATGCCGGAATAGCTCTCCATATCAGCAATTTATATATCTAGAGTAAGAGGATCACAAATATTGACCTGTCTTTGCCCTTGGTTTAGTGAATAGTTAGACCAGCATGTGACCTAGGATCAACAAATAACATTTTGATTTCTTGGGTAAAGATCTGGACAGTGGACTACTAGTATATAAATAGCCGTTAAACAGTAAGTTAGTAAAGTCTTGATGAGCTAGGATTCAATAAGATCACCATTATTGTCTCCTAAGATATATTATAATCAACCATGAATGCTTTATGCAGATGTGGTTAATTGTGACAGAATTTTCAGATCTAGGTTTTAGGAAGAAGTACCACCTAAATCTAGGATGATATATCAACAATGAGATAAGACAATCATTGCACTTATAAACAAAACCTGTGTTTTATTAGATTAAATATGGTTAATACTTTTTCCTTACATTAGGCTTGACCGCTTCTCTATCTTCTAACTATCAACTTGTGTGTGTTAATCACCCTCATCTCATTTTAGGTAAACCAAAACTCGTACCGGTCTCTAAGGCTGAAAACACCCTTTTTGCGTCAGTTTAGGTTTAACTTAGGCATAACATATGATAAATTAGGACTAACTTAGATAACTAAAATACTGATAGATTTAAGTATTAACACTCGCTCTTAGTGATCGACACCTTACTTACCAACGAACCTACAACTGATGGGGTACACTGCCCATTAGTGTTTATTAATAGGTAAAGTTGGCAAAATATAAATAATAAAACTTGAATATAAATTACCTACACACAACGACACATCCGCAGATCAAGGGTGTTTGATAAATGGTGCAACCGTGCAACTCCTACTAAACACCTTGATGATGCATTAGGGGTGTTTAGTTGAGTAGTAAAACCCTTTCGTGATTCTTAGATTAACATTCCATTTTTTGTAACTACACAACACTAAATGTGTAGTTTACGATCACAGGATATGAGTAGTTACAATGAGACTCAGATTACTAATGTTGAAATTGTGAGCAAAGTCCTAGGTGATAAACAGTGTGGGGATTCACCTCGTAGGGGTAGATAGTTACAAGCAATTTTAAGCGTCAACTAAGAATACTAAAGGTATCATACTTTCAAGTTGCAACATCAACTTGATGAGATTCTGAGGGAACAAACTCAAAAGGTGGTGGATAAAGCTGTAACAACTAAATGGGTCGTCGAAAAAGCACACACAACTCCAATGCAGTCATGGCTTACTTAGGCACTAAAAAAAGTATGGATTTATCGTTGTTTTCTAAAGTGAGTAGGAATGAGGGAAACAAGGACCGCGATAATAGCATGTAAGGATCGTGTGTTGTGTTTGTGTTCGTATTTGTATGGGTGAATGCATCGTTTTGATATTTGTATGTTTATTTTTTATCGACAACCAGCAAATACCTAGCGATTGCATTACCGTCGGTAAAAGGTTTTATATATTTTGTAATATTACTCTTTTAGCGATGACATTGTGGTCGCTGAAGGTATGACCGTTATTTCATTTATTTATTTGACTAAAATAAATATAACTGATTAAATAATTAATTAAATAAATGTATATAGTTTGTTATTATCTTTTTGATTTATTTTTAATCCAGAATTGTAATGACGATGATGGTCTTCGCCAATAATCTTATGGGACCCGTTTATTATCTTTGACCGTGAAAGTACTGTGGGCCTCATTTTGTCGTTCCGAAAAGCCTTTGACCTTTGTCGCCAAACCTTAAGCAATGGGCCTTTGCCGACGATGCTATAACGATGACTGGTCGAGCTAGAAGATTTTTGTGAAGACCTTCGTGGCTTTTGGTGACGACATGTGTTGGTGCCAAAACCTGGGCATATTTGGTAGAGAGAATTTCAAAGATTAAAAATGAAGTAGAGAATAGAATTTAGAGAAATTTATTGAATTTCAGTGTTTGGTGAAACAAGAGAATTGAACTAAAAAATTATTACGAAATTTTTTTTAATTTGAAAAACATACTAATAAAGAGCGATTATACTACGATAATTTCACCATCATTTTTTTGAAAATGTTTTGGGCACCTGATGTTGCACAGGTAATATGTTTGTATAAAACTTTCTTAACAAAGTACATTCTTCAATAAATTTTTAATGTGAAGCGATTACGAAGAAAAATATAAATATTTCAAGAAATAAAAAAGAAACTCTTGAAAATTACTTGAGACTAATACCACTCAAATCTGTTACGGTTGTTCAAAACCTCGTGAATTAGTGGGAAAAAAAGTCAGCAACCATAGTTACTAAAAAAAATCATTTCTCCAAATTCTCTACAAAAATGATGGAAATGAGGGTAACCAAAATTACACTATCATTTCTCTACAATTGTCAACCAAAATCTCTTGAATTCTCCACTTTTTTATTTCTCTCTAGCAAATAAGAAATTAAATCCAATTTCATTTCTCTGAATTATTTTCTCTCTACCAAACATTTTATGTAGTGGTTGTTGGTTAAACATCTTGGGATAAGCCCAGGAAAAGTTCCGAATGACCATGTGGTACCGGTTAAGCCGTGTATATCATATTTAAAAAGGCTCGACCTTTCCCGATAGGCTGAACAAGAACTGTCTTTGTTTAACCACTTCACAAGTTACAACTTATCTTCTTACGTATGGGGTTCTGCGGACGATTTCTAACTTGATCTTCATAGTCAATTTCTTGTACTTATACTTATCAAGTTCATGCCAAAAAAATGTTTTTTTGTTTACCTGTTGGTCCCTCATTCCCTATTTTCTTATACTATGATTATTTATTTATTAAAAAACACAGTGGAAGCAATCTTAGATGGAACATTTAAAAGGTACATGGGTGTTTGGTTCGTTAAATTCAAATCCTTAGTTTCTAAATTCCAGTGGTTCTAAATGTAGAAGAATTTGTAATTCCTGAATTTGTAGTCTTGTAACCTGTTTGATTGGCATGAAATGACTTTGAGTTTATATAATGGCAATGAGAGAACTACCCTTTAATTGTATCTTCTTCATCTAAACATCAAAATAAGAACATCAAAGGATAAAAACCAACATATGTACTAAGAAAAACCAACATATGTAGTAAGAAGTGAATCCACAACATAAAAGATTCTCAATCTTACATCAACAATCCATAACAACAAAAATAATTTGTATAGTGTGAATGAAAGATCAAATCTTATGAACCGTAAACCACTTTTTGTTGACCTGTATACCAAATCTGCAAGGCCAGATTTTAGCATGTGCGAGGTGGGCGACGGAACAGGGCCCCAAAATCTTTAAGGGCACCATGATTATATACATCGGGGCTGAATTTGATTTGATTTATAGCATAAATTTGATAACAGCGTGTTCATAGCCATAAATTATTTGGTTTTTCATGGATAAAAATGATAAAAAGGAGATAGTATGGGCGCATTTCAGAGATAACTGGTACAGAGGCGTTTGGAACTTAGATGTGTTTCACTGTGGAAGATGAGATTCTATATTATTTGGCATCTGACCCCTTAGAGTTTATATGTTGCCCCTTCTTTCTTCTTTTTATTTTTTTTTTTTTTTAAAAAACTTTTATTTACAAACAAATGAGAGGTTTTCAAAATAATAATTTCACCCTTGTCTTGAAACAAATTTATGTTAAGGAATGTACATTTTATTTAAAAAAAAATATTTAGATTTCTATTTCACATTTAATCAGTTTTGCGTTTTGAGAGGCATACTTTGTAATATTGGCATAGTGTCTTCGAAAATAACGAGACGGTCTCTGACCAAGGACACTTTACTTTAACGGTATTTCAAAGTATACGTGTTTAAAGGGTCCGATATTTTGTAGCCGAACAGGGAACCTAAAATCCACGGGATGGCCCTGCAAATCTGTAAACACAAAATGGTGTATTCTATACTAAAATCCAGCCATGAGAGTACACATAATCGTTGTTTGTTAATTGATATTTGGTCGTGTTTAAGCAAACATCGTACTCGCAGACCTAAAAAAACTTGAAAAAGATATAATAAAAACTTGAAAAAAACCTAAGAACAATTGAAAAAGAGATAGCAGAGGCATAAAAGACATAGATGTTTGAGATTAAGGGCCTATTTAGCAGCAACTTTTTAAAAGTTGTTTAAGAGCTTCACGCTTTTTGTTACAGAAAGAAAGCTCCTATTAGAAAAATCTTTGTTTTGTAAGCTGTAAGTTGTAAGCTGTAAATTGCAAAGCTGTTAACATGAGCTATAAGCTGTATTTTTTTTAATAAAAGTGTTTGGTAAATTAGTTTTTGATTGTAATTATAAGATATAAAAGGACTTAAAAGGACATATATATATATATATATATTATAATATGGCTGGAGGGTATATTAGTAATTTATAGTTTTAGCAGCTCCTAACAATTTTAAATGCTTCATGAATCACTTTTTTTGGTAAAGGATTTTCCCGGTAAATTTATTACTCCAAAAAACAATTAAGTACAATGGATGAAGGTGAATCTCACATTTCCGCCCGTTACATAAGCAACCTACTTCACAAAGTGACTATACTACAAATAACTCACTAATTTCAAGTAATCTATTTCATCTTACGACCTCGTAACTTGATATCCAAATTATCGCATATAGATTGAATATTGTCAGGAATTTTTTGGCCTTCATACATAAAATCATCGTATGGGCCGTAGTCGTAATCAGCATTCTCATAAGTTTCCCTTTATTTTTCCAGCAAACTATTAGATAGCCAACCCTCTCTGAAGCCGAAAAGCTTGTCATTTCATTATTAACTGATTCAATTCATCTTCACACAGATAGACATGTCATGCATTCTACATCCGGATATATTGTATCATGTGTATCGCTCTAGTGAGCGTAGATATTGATCTCGTGCAGCGCTATCCACTGAACGCGCCCGAGTAATTGAGATATACATAATGAATAGAGTGGAATTACGTACAGTTTATTTTCATGGATGCTAGTTGATCACATACTTTCGTGATGTGCAGAGAATATGTATTTAAGAAGTAATAAGCGTCAGCTCCTAAATTAAAAAGAATGTATATGTACAATATTTCTAATGCTCTATTAGATCGCAAGATTGGTCTCCGATATCATAGAAGATGGCTCAATTAACATTTTCTAGAGGTTTACCCTCATCATCCACAAGTGTAATTTTCCCATCAATAATTAGTTTTTCAAGCTTAACAATTTTTTCAACAATAAGAGTAGTACTAATACTATTAGATCCCACATTCTAGAATGAGGATCCACTAGAATTGGCCTCTTTATTAGCTGAATTTGAATAATCTTTTTATTTAGGAGCTACTTATTTAAAATAAAAGCTTGAAGTTGATGCATCCAGATAGAGGTACTTATTCCCTTTGGAATTCTCCCTGAATCCTTCTGGTAATCATAAGGATTATGTATCTTGCAACAATTAGGTGGATGGCGACTCTAAACAACATTCTGGTTTTTTTATGCTAGAACGTTTGGAGGAAACAATCAAGGTAGGCATGGCTTTGGGTCTTAATATGGAGGGTTATGAAAACACTATTGCTTCTCTAATAGAGACAATGGATATTTCATAGTGAATAAATGAATACTTTATCTATAAACATTCAAGGTTTCGGAAACCTTAAAAAAGGAATTGGGTTCATGATCTTTGTAACAGGTTTATGGTCAAATTTCTTGCTTTACAGGAAACAAAATTATTACATGTTGATTTATGGATGTTGTGTCAAGTTTAGGGGAACTCTCATTTTGACTTTGCTTCTACTTCTCCAGAGGAATGTCGGGTGGCATTATTTGTTTCTGGAATAGTCATGTGTTTCATAAATCCAGAATTTTATGTAATGATAACTATGTGGTTGTTGAAGGTCTTTGGATTCCAAACGATGTTCGCTTAATGTGGATTGTTGTATACGCTCCTCAGAATTTGTCTAATAAGATTGCTCTATGGTATTCCTTGGTGAATTTAATCGGTAATTGAGATGCGAATTTGGTGGTGATGGGTGACTTTAATGAAGTTCATGAGGCAGGTGAACGATTTGGTTCGGTATTTAACGAGAGGCAATCTGACATTTTTAATGAGTTTATCACCACTTCTTCTCTTATTGATATTCCGCTAGGTGGTTTCAAATTCACCTGGACTGATAAGTGGGGTTCAAAGATGAGTAAGTTGGATCGATTCTTGGTTTTTGAAAGGTTTTATGAAGTCTTTCCTCATGCTACATGTGTTGTATTAGAGAAAGGTATTCTTGATCATTGTCTTATTCTTTTTAAAGACTTCGTGGTGGACCATGGTCCTACTCCATTTTGTTTTTTTGATTCTTGGCTGGAGATGGATGGCTTCCATGATCTGGTTGTCCAAATATGGAATCACGATGGTATTATTGATGCCAGCGGCTTCATTTCAATCAAGAAAAAGCTTTAGAATCT
>BQNB010011996.1:0-44544 GCA_026074375.1 Tanacetum coccineum
TTGTTAGACCGACCTGACCCCGAGTGTGAAATGATTCCGTTTGGTGAATCTTTCGCACATGTATAATATTATCTTGCATAGTCTATGAGTGGGTATTATTTTTGAAACTTGCTGTGGCCGTTGACCAAACCGTATCTAATGATGCTTTGTGAATCGATAATTTTAAAACTATGAATTGCAATAACGAACTTATGTATTGTACAAATGTCTTTGAGCGAATCATATTGACTATGTTGTATAAATTGTTTGTGTGAACCATGGAAAATGTGTTTTCAAATTTCATAAACTGACCCTATGGTTTCAAATAAAATTTTCTTTTCAAAAAAAAAATTAATAATAAGAATGGAAGGTGGTGCTATCTTCTTTTCTCTCTTTTGAAATAACTTGATTTTTACACTTTGAAATTTTTCTTGAAATAAATTTACGCGTGTAGCGTATGAAAAAGAAACGTTTTGACGAGAAAGGACATGATGTCGTTTGGTCCTCAATTATGCATAACCTGATCAACTATGCATAATTTAGGAAGAACCACGCTATGTTGGATAAATCGTCACCTTTAACACGCTTGGTAATTGAGATAAATGTTTGGGTCAAGCTTTCGGAAGAAGAAAATATTTTATCCTGCTACGGTATTCTTATGCAAGTAACCCTACTCCTATTGACTGCATGGAGAGAGTCTCATGCGAGTCATTATGACCGAGTCATTCCGAGGCGGAAATACCTACGGTATTGTTCAGAACGAGTGTGTCTAGAAAGGAGTGATGTCTAGTTCATAGTATTTAGGAGCAGTGATTGTTATGAAGACACGTCAAGACCAAGTATAGTCGGTGTGCTAGAAAGCAATGATAGATTTGAGCTATCAAGGGTGTAAACCTGATACCGACACTGAGAAGGAATCTTCTTGGAGATGTAAAGATTCCTAAGGTGGGTGGAAGCTGAGATGGTTAGTCCCGAGGTTGAAAGTGAGAAATGGAGAAGACTTCTCCTACATTGGATGTATGATGCCTTAAATATATCAACTGATGGCCGTGAAGAAGACTTCTTTCCCCGAAATGGAGTGTAGTGGTAGTATAGTCGTAAGTATACCTGATGACGTCAAGGATTTTAATGAGACACTATACGATACTTGACCTACGGTTAAGTGTAGTGGCCCTTACTCCGGGACGTGACGACCCAAGGGCGTAAAGAGTGGCGAATTGATTGAGATTCTAGCTAAATGGTAACGTCCGTTTCTATTACTGGAGGAACAACCAAAATAGCCAACGTCTTAAGTCGAGCGGTATTGAATTAGGAGTGTGAGTATTTCGACTTGATGATTTGATTCATCAATGATGCTACGCGATGAGATGGGACCAAGCCAACGATGCTAGTCGCCATGAAGAAACGTTGAAATTTTTGATTTTTGTCGAACGAGCAATAAGTCCATGATGCTCATTGTTTTCTTAATTGATTTTGATTTGTCATTTGACATTATGTGTTGTAGCGGGATTGTCGCCGCCGAATTATGTGGAATATGTGCTATATGTGTTATGTGCTTTAAATGGTAGTGAGCGTTCATGTCACTTTTTCGTGGCCAGTGATGCGGCTTAGGTTGTAAGTAAATGGGTATAATCGCCCAAGTGAGAATTTAGGACGTGATAAGGTGGGTGGACATCGCCGAAAGTCTTGTTGACGATTGTGGCTTGAAGTACCCATGAGAGTGAGTGTAGACCAATTAGAATTAGCCGTGTTATTGTTGGAATTATCGTCGAGGTGGCTTGACTTTCTGGCAAGCTCGGTACGATGAGGAAAATGTGGCCGGAGGGGGTATAAACCTAAGTGTTAGAATGAATAATTATGCCAAAAGCTTCAAAGGGAAGCAAATACGATATGTGATAATAATCGCCAATGCTTGGTTGAAAGTGGGCGTGATGAATGCCTTTGTATGAGGCCAATTCATCGAGTCATCATGTAAAAGATGGCGAGCGTACAATAGGTACTTATGTGATTATGTGGGCATGTGTAACAATGTCGTAAGGTGATTAGGAGATCTAATGTGTTTCGGATTATTTTTCGCAACCGGAGGGGCATTATTGAACGAGACCGAAAGGGCGACATGTGTATTTTGGTTTTGAATAATGATGAGTATTTTAATTTGGATAATGATATAATTATATATATCGAATTTGATTATTGACGTCTATCTTGGTTTTAGTTAGCGACGTATGTTTTGGATTTTTGGTAACGAAGCATATTCTCAGTTTTGAATATTGGTATAATTCTGTATTTGAGTACGATGTATACTTTGATTTTATTTAACGATGTAAGTTTCAGTCTTGGTTTGATAATCAAGGAGCTCTTGGTTTTGTTATTTATATGATCCCCAACTAAGATTGGATCGATCATTATTTTAGAAAGTCTCTCGATAAGAAGGACGCGATGATCGGATACATTCCGTGACGTATATCGACCCTTGAGGAAGGCACGACTAGGAAAGTTAGAACGACGTGATTTGGTTTTGTCGAATATATTTTCGCGAATTGTTTTACCTCTTTTGATAAGAGTTACCATGGTTTTGTTTTGATTTCGTGGATATAATTTACCGCTTGTTTTGTCGACTCTCCATCCGGAATAGTCAGATCGAATATCGTATCGCATATTTATTTTGAAAGAACGTAAGAGTCTGCGTGATGACGAGAAGCCGTCATGCCACGGAAGAGAAAAAACGGCGGCGTGAAAGAAAGGACGAGCGCTGACAGGAACCTTTTTAAGGTGGGTGGAATGTAACAACCCGAGTCTCACTACGCGAACGACGATCACGAGTTCGACGTCATTATTATTATTTTACGGGTTTTCGTAAGCGAACGTCGACATTTAAAATTTTATTTGTCGTAAATAATTATTTTCATAATTTTATTGCGAACGGAATAATGATAAAAATATATATTTTTGACGTTTCGCGACGTCATAAGCTAGAATCGTGCATTCGTTAATCGTTTTAGTATCGTAAAATTTAGACGGTTCGTTATTATTTTTTTAAGATCTGCTAAATTTATTATTCTTATAAATGTCGTATTTTGTTCCTTGTCTTGAGCCGGATTCGTGTTTTAAAATGTACACATTTTATTAAATATTTAAACCAAGAAAAATGTAACAGAAAATAAAAATGGTCTCGGTAGTGTAACCCTGAGCCACGGTTGTCGGGTTATATTTTAGTAAAAGTTGGCGTGTCAAAAATCTAAAAATAGAAAAGAGGGGAGGGCCATTTGTGTAAATGCCAACCAAATCTCTATTATAAGCAAGCTACACGCATTTTTCCTTCTTTTACAAAAAAATTTACTTCCTCCCTCCCTTGTTCATCACAACCGCCGGCCACCATCACTCCTCCACCACCGAAAGTTTTTCGGTCACCGGAAAGCGCCGTGTCGGAAAAAGTCGCATGCATAATGATCAACCTTTATTTTCCGAATACTCTCTTCATTTCCTATACATCTACGCAATAAAATAACACATCCAATGAGTATTTTTGGAGTTAGAATCCATGTTAGTTTCAAACAATTTCGTTTAAAAGGGATGTTTAAAATAGCTAGATAAACATTATTTGAAGCTCGATTTAAATGGGAAAAGTCCGGTTTTAATGTTTGGGGTTGGTTCGAGTTCGGCAAAACACAAAAAGGAACAAGTCGAGTCCGATCTTGCTTAATATAGCTTTGTATGTATTTTTAATACTTGTGTTACTTTTGTTTTTGCGATTTAATCGATTTAGAGTTATTGCATGTGATGAAATCCGAGTATACTTGCGTCAAATAGGCTAGATGATAATATTGGGTGATTGAGAAAATGGTTTTGGATGTGTTTTGTAACATATAATTTCGGACAGCAGGTTTGACATGAAAAACGAGGTCTGAGATTTTGTAAAAACTGATTTTTAATGTTGAAATATGATAGAGTTCGTCCTAATGTACGTTTCGGTAATTCGAACGTCCCGTAACTCCTAATAACGAAGAAGTTATGGCCGATTGAAGTTTGGAAATTTTATAAGTTACCAATAAGCTATTTTAAAAGCATACATTCTCTCCAGATTTTTAAACGAGCGTTTTGAGCACTTTCTAGTCCGTTTCAGCCTTCCGGCGAATCACGAAAGTTGTCCGGAATGACGTTTTCTATAAAATCTCCTTTTGGTCAAAGTCACGAAAATATGATATAGCAGGACAAAACCGATGGTCAAACTGATGCGTTTTTATTAAAAATACAAGTTCATGCAGAAACTTGCAGGGGCATTTTGGTCATTTTCTGTCGAAATTCAGGTCTCGGCTAAAATTAAAAAGTTGTCCGGAATATCGTGTTGCATAAAATCTCTTCTTTGTCAGAATCGTGAAAATATGATTTAGAGGGTCGTTTGGCGCGGGTCAGATTTGGGTAAAAATATATGTAATTATAAAAGTCAAAGAAAGTCAAATGTTGACTTTAAAAAGTCAACGGGTTAACACTAAACTATAACGGGTCAAAACCCATGGTCAAAGTTTGTGATTTATTAAATTAGTCAAGTTCCTGCAGAATCTTGCGGGGGCGTTTTGGTCAATTTCTGTTGAGTTTCGGGTCTCGGCCAAAACTAAAAAGTTGTCCGGAATATCGTTTCGCATAAAATCTCTTTTATGTCCGAGTTGTGAAAATGTGATCTAGTGAGTCGTTTTAGTCGGGTTAGACTTAGAAAATAAATGTATAAAAGTCAAACATTAAAAGTCAAAGAAGACTTTAATAAACTTTAACGTGATGAGAAGACGATGTCGATTAATAAAATAATATCGATTAATATACTATCGTAAGTAATTATTTTGAGACCGTTGGTCGATTCTAAAAACGGAAAGTCCGAAAAATAGTAACTTTACGTAATGATCAAACTATAGTTTTAATAATTTGAGTTTTAAGATTTATTTAGCGTCAAATGTCCAACAAGGCAACTAAGTATTGTCACAAATATATTTTTATAACGAGACTTACTAAATATAGTAACTTTCCGAAAGTAGTAACTTTCTAAAAATAAAAAGTTTCCTAAAATAGAAAGTTGTCGGTTAAACAATATATGGTATAAATAAATGAGTGGTCGTAACCTATTAGCGTGGGGTTTTCGGGTCTAAGGCGCAAGTGGATTTCTCATCACATGTATGACTAAATATATATATATGTATATAATTCTGTTGATACGATGAACGCATCGTCGATCGTACTTTTCAATATAGTAACCGAGCGACTCTAATTATAGGTCGTGATCACGTTTGTGGATACTCGTACTAGGCTTCTTCATTTGATTATCGACTTTGAATCAAGGTGAGTTCATAGCCTCGCTTTTAAAGTTTTCAATGTTTTTAACTCCGCGAGGGGGATACATTGCTTGTTTTGTGAAATTGAACGCAAACTGTTTTTGATACTTGAATATGATTCCTTCACTACTGAGTATATGCCTTTTTCTGTGTGACTGTTAGTTACCATGTGTTGGTAAGCGCTAATGCATTAAATAGATCTATTGGGTTTGACAACCCTGTCCGGGGTTTGAATCCGACGGTGAGCACCCTGTAACGGACATTTTGTGGTTAGTATTAGGAGAAGTGGCATACTTCTCGGACATAATTTCGTCCTAGGGGAATGAATGTGTTAAGTTTCGGTACACGGGCTCTTTAGTTGGAAATCATTATTTTTTTTATAACTTGGCTTACGAGTCAACGTTATATGTTTTGTGGAACCCAAAATATGCGTTCTAAATATTATTTGTAAACTCTATGAATTCACTCAACGTTTTGTTGACTTTTTAAGCATGTATCTTAGGTTAATTGCTGTGATGGCTTGGATGGGACGGAACACGGATATCAAGGACGGTGCCTCGGTGAAGTAGTGTCATAAACTAAATAAATGTTTTAGAAACAAAGTCGTGTTGTGACTTTTAGAAATAAATTTTGTTTTAGTATTTGGGACCTTTGTAACTCTGATCTTGTTAATAAATAAAATTGCGTTTTATAAACGTATCTTTGTACGTTTACTGGGACTCGAGTGCATGTATTATGAAGTAGCACCCCAATCGTTGTATTCCGCTGCGTATCGCATTTTGGGGGTGTTACAATATTATCTAGCTGTTTGATCCTCTTTTCTAACGCAATTTCCCTATCAATGTTTCTAGATTCTTCTTTCTTAAAATCATTTTTGAGAAGAGTAACCGTTTGCATTAAAGATTCGTTTTCTTTTAAATGTTCTAAAAGAGTTTGTTTAAGAAGATCAATCTCTATAGACTGTGCACATGAATCTGAAACGTTATCATTATTCTTTAAATTAACATTTTGTCCTTCATTCAACACTTTAACTTGTTCCTTATATCTTTCAAGCTCAGCAGTTAAAGTATCATTGACACTTTTATTTTCCAGATTTATCTTGGTACAATTAGCAACTTGGGTTTTCAGTTGTTCAATCACAGATAATATCAGTGCATCTTGTTGTGTAGAAGAGTTAGAATTCTGAACAGCTGCTTGTTGTGATTCGATCACATACTGAGAATAAGGAATGATATTGCTATCACTGGTTATTTTAGTCTCCGAATGATTCACAACATTCGACTGTTCAGAAGACGGCATCACCTGCACAGCTTGATTAATCATATTATTATCCACATTATCATGATTGTGTACCTCAGCAAGAGTATTTGAACCATAATGAGATAAATTCGCCATGAGAGCAACTTTGGCAGTGTTGAGTTCATCACAATTAGAGTCATATGCATCCAAATCATCAGCTTGATAAGCAGCATTGTGAGTAATGACCGTCTGTGTGGCTTGAGCTTCTTGAATTCTTGGATCTGCCAAAAATGCAAGTTCCTCCTCATGTAAATTTTTTCTACTTGCTTGAGCTTGAACCAACAACACTTTTTCTTTAAACCATGAGTCATCCCGTTTCCTTCTTAGTTTAGTGCATTTTTTGGACATGTGTACTTCCCCTTTGTAGTTGTAACACGTAACAATCCTCTGTTTCCCCGAGTTACTCCCACTTGCTCCTGGAGTGAAAGTTCTTGTATTCCCCTACCTTAATTTCAGGGTTCATTAGTTAGTATAATATTAGTATTACAAAAACTCAAGTGTAGGGATGTCATTATAAATCTCGAGTCATGTATTATTTATTTATTTCAGCATATTAATGATGACAGGGTAAAAGTGTATATATAAAAAAGAGAAAAAAAAATTGAAAAAATGAAAAAGAAAAAAAATGATTTGAATATACGGACTACCATCATACTTATGTTTAAGTCAAGAAAACGTCGAGAAAAAAAGTTTGATGTAGAGTTTGTACGATAGAGTTTTGTCGAGTCTTGGCTTAGCATCGCCCTGTATGTACCTGTAATTTTGTGAATGATTAACTAGTCACAAGTAAAATATTCCCCCGTTATCCCTTACCATGTTATTTAACCTTTAAAATCATGTAAATATGTTTGTTTAATGGCACTAACTCGCTTCTTTAGGTTATTATGTACTTTGGGAATCCCTTGGAAGAATACACGTGACTTGGGCTCAATTTGGAGAAGAAATGAAGGAAAAAGACAAATTTCAGCTTCGTGACCACCTTTATGTCGCCTTCAGTGAATGTGCCCAAAAAGTGTTAAAATAAAATCAATTCTAACGTCTCATTTTTCCTGACGGCGTGAGATCTCACAAGTGACGCCGCCAGAATCAATTGTGACATCGTTAGAGTAAGGCGGTGGAGATAAATCCTAGAAGTCGACGGCCAGGTGACGACATCAAGAGCATAACCCAACTCCATCAGAGTTAATTTTCTATATACATATTTGTAATGTTTTCATATTTTCGTATGGAACTTGAGTTATTAGAGTTTGAACCTAGATGATATTTTTAGGCTTATTTTATATCCGTGGAACACCACATACTACAAGTATCATTGATTAAGCTATTCAATCTTTTATTATACAACTATGATTTCATTCTTATGTTTGATTATTGCTATCATTTCATTAGTTAACATGTTAGGCTAAATCAATTAGTGTTTGCTTAGGATTGCATGAAAACTAGTTATAATATTTGATCTATCGTTTCTTGCTAGTGGTGTGTACATTATATAGTTGAAAACTAGTTAAACACCGTACCTTAACTAGACGTCAACTAAAACATGACTAGTTAATGAATCCTATGTCTTAGGTAAGTTATATAGGTGAGTATTTATGCATGTAATTTAATATTGGTTAGGTAGACATTCGATATGTGTAGCCTACCTAGGTGATTACATAGACGTGAGCCTAACCAACCGGCAATCGATATAGGGAATACTTCACATTAAGGGACAGTCGATGCAATAGATTAGATAGAGTAACTAGGGAGTAGTGCATCCTAAGTGAACATGTTTATTTACTTGTACGAGTTCCCACCTTTTTTACATTTCTGCATATTAGGAGTAGTTTAGATTAGTTAAAAGCCCCTCTCTTAAACATATGATTTTAATTGCTTTTAAAAAAACAAAAAATACTCTAACCTCGACCCTTAGACCTTAGAGACATATAATTTTGAGCGCCTCACTAATTCCTCTAGAGAGGTCACCTTCCGAGTCTTCCTATAACTACAACTACAACGGTTTCAACCTAAATTTCACCAATGTAATATAACAACCCGTAATTTTCATCAATGTCATATCCATCTAATAAAATAGATTACACCTGTAATATCCCATCTAGTTAAATTAGAATACACTATAAATCCATCTATTATTACCACCTCTTTATAGGAAATTTTTGTTATCTCATTAGCAACGTAACTTCATCTTTAAAGTAAACGAGCTCACGCAACCCCCCCTCTACCATGCCATCTATATCAAGGTCAATCATGTCAACATCCTAATATGTCAGTCTATATCTTAATATCATATTACCAAGTACATTATCCATTTAACGTACCATTTACAACGTTACATCAAAACAAACATTATACGTTAACGTTTATTCCAAAAACCCTAATTTCATGTCAAAGCAAATGTACAAGCCTTCAAGCATGTGTACAAGTGATCAATTCATAATATTTAAATCAATTTTCCCTCCTAAATCAAAGTATAACCATTTGAGCCAATGTACAACCAATGAAAGCATAAAAATTCAAAATAGCTCATTTCCCTCCAAAATCTTAAGGATTTCGTACCACCTCTTTAGCACTAATTACAAGCACTCCATACACCATATTTAAACACTTTTCCCTCTCTAATCTCAGTTCTTACACTAACCCTAAAACCTAAACTCTAAACCCAAAAACCCTAGCAAACCTGTTACACCCTTAAACTAGTTTCCATAGAGTTTTAGAAATCTGATTTGTTGATAAAACATAGGATCTGGGAAAACTCAATAGGCTTTGGGTATTAAGTAAAAATACTAGGTTGTAGCCTTATGTCTTGTGATCATTTTTCCGGTTGACTCAACCCGATTCGATGTCGGATGAATTAGCTATGGCCGAAATGGCAAAATTACACAGATTCTGCACACCTATAGTAAATTGGCTGTTATCTCAAAAATTTTTTATAGCAACCCCTAAATATGTAAAACTAAAATTTGTAGAGAACTCAAATATCTAACCATGCTTCACTAGTTATAGCTTCATCGGAGTTAACGGTTTGAATGGCAACCAAATTAACCGGGACTAGATGTTGGCTGTCCAAAAAACAGCCTGTTTAAACAAAATAAACACCTCAATCCTCCTCATGACTCACCACCACCTTCATCACCATGACTCACACACTCACCATCACTCCAGCACCTTACAAGCATCTCCATCACCACCTTGTTACCCATCTTGGCCACCAAGTCTCCAAAACCCCTAGTCATTACCCTAGCTCCCTCCATAGCCTTCCACCATTCAATCCTACTATCCTAGCTTGTAATGCTCATCATCATAGCTTCCATGAATCACCTAAGATAGCTAGGACACAAAGCAAAACCCCAAACTTGGGCACTAAGGCTTTTTGAGCTCTATATAAGCCGAATCCAAGCAACCCTTTCAATCACACCTCAAACTCAAACACACACACTCAAATGGAGTTCTAGCCATTCTCTAGCAGTAGTAGAAGATCAAGTGAAGTCCCTAAGCTCAGAATAGAAGCCAAGAATCAAGAGAAAGAAGCCATTGAAGTCGTTTCTAGGCGTACGAACCCAAAAACCCTCATTCGACCCATTTTAGTTCAAGTAAGCTCAAAATCTTGTTCAATAAGCTCATAATCTGTTTTAGAATGTTCATAAGATTCTTAAGATCATATATAAACTCTTGTTTCGAAGCCTTGAATCCTCAAGCCATGGTTTTTGAATTAAAACCATAAAAACGACCGTTTGATTTCTAGCTAACTAATCCCTTTTTTCTAAACTTTTGTTAGTTAGAAAATCTTATATTTGCTTATTCTAATAAGCTCTAACCTGAAAATATCATTTGGGAACCATAAAATTATGCTTGCATGGCTTTTTTGACTTGATTTGTAAATGTTTTCATGCATAGGGGTATATATCGTAACTTTCTGAAATTTATAACTAGAGGGCTGAAATGTCCATTATTTAAGTTATACTATAATGCCTATTTTGCAAGTTCTAAAGTTAAAAGGAGTAAATTATATATACTTAATATACAAAAGGACTAAACTAGGTAAAAGTATTAAAAATCAAGGGTATATATTGCCATTTTTGCAAACTTAAAATAATAAAAGTATAATATTTTATATAAATTATAAAAATATATATTAATATTATAAGACTCAATTTCATTAAAACCCGATACATTTATCGTTATTAATCATCAATCGACGCATTATAAAACAATCACGTTATATATTTAACATAATTTATCATCGACTAACTTTTGAAGAAACTTAAAATCTTATCGTATCACGTTACTAGGGAATTTCATGTGAGGTTCCTTTTGGAGAATTTGTTTATGACGATTTGCTGGATTTACGATTTAAATGCCTGAACACCTCAACATACTACATTGCCTCTGGATTATGATAGCCTGAACAGTGATACAATATTTCCATAAATTAATAAATCAAAGTGATACGTTAAACTTTATGAAGTTTTGAAACATAAACCATCACACTAAGACTTGACATATTACCCTAGGTTGCGTGACGAAGCCGTTACTTTCATTTCATATATTTTTTTCATCAATCAGATTTCCCCTGTTAAGGTGAGTTCATAGCCTCGCATTTTAATCTTTTGAATGTTTTATAAAACCGCGAGGGGGATACATGCTTAATTGTTTTTAATATACACAAGTACTTAAAACCAATATTATGAGTTCGTAGTCTCGCTTTTAAATCTTTTGAATACTTTATAAACCCGTAAGGGGGATACATGCTTGAACTATGAATGCAAGTGTTTTTCCAACTGTATGCTATCCAGATATATTATTGCCTAAGTACCTTCCAGTGCCACTATTTCCATATCATGAATCATTAATTACTTGCATTGCGAGTGAACGCGAATATTGTGGATAGATCTATCGGGGTGTGACGACTCCCGTTGGTGTGCCTATACTTTTGGTACCAATTAGGAACTATATTTACTTATGGTTAACTTTGGCAAGTTACCATTTTCCTGGGACATTGTTCCACAACAATGTCACTACGTGATTTCCATGTTAACGTATTGATGTCATGAGCTTAGGGCAATAACACTATTTTCCATAATAATTGTACTCATTGCATTTATTAGACTTATGGGTGTATAACAATGTAACCTACTATTTATAATGACTAGAATCAAACTATTTCCATAATAATTGTACTCATCGCAATTATTACACTTATGGGTGTATAACAACGTAACCCACTGTTATGATAACTTGTATTCAAAGTGTTTTCCATAATGATTGTACTCATTGCAATTATTACAAACTATGGGTGTATAACAACGTAACCCACTATTGAACTTGTACTCAACTATTATAACTGAAAACCTATGAATCTCACTAAACCTTTGTGTTGACCCTTTTTGCATGTTTATCTTAGGTAATTGAGCAACTTATGGAACGGAGTGGCATGGACTTGAAGATGGCTAAACTTGTTATCATTCAAACTTTATGTTTCTAGATTTTGGGACCTCCTTTGTAAAACTCTGATATGATATTGAATGATAAATAAATTTTCCAAACTTCTCTTTATAAGTCATTTTCTATGATTATGTCTGTTGATCCATGAAGTAATACCCCAGATTAGTTTTTTTTTTTCCTTTATTCCGCTCTATATGTCAAAAATAGGGTTGTTTACAGATTGGTATCACATCTCATGGTTATAAAGAAAAAGGGTAAAACCTAAACTATAACTATTTTTTCCATCCAAGAAAGTCCTCCGTGCCACTGTAATTTCCAGAATAGTATGTGCAAGAAATTTTCATGACAGATAATACACTACTATTATATTATACTAAATAAACTTATACTATTTTACTGGGTTGTTATATAGTCATGTCTTCCCCCCACTCCCCATCCCTACCCCCTCGATGGTGAATGAGGAATGCTGCGTTTTCCCTCTACATATATTCTGACTAAACGTCAACATTACCGAACTATTTCCCAGCAAGACCGGAAATAACTCCTCTGACTTTTCGAAAAATTCTAAGAATGATGAAATCCCACCTATATTCTCACCTTTCTACAATAATCCATATCTGAAAGACATGTAAACAATTAATGCTAATGAATCACCTATTCCACCACCAGATCATATTACTCCACCAGCTATATTGACTTCATCTCCGGTATTACCACCATCACTACTGTTTGATCCGCGATATTTCTTTGTTCCTAAAGAATTGTTGCCACCTAAGAAGCAAATCCATCCCCCATCTTCTTCCTCAACTACGATATCTAATTCATCTCGGAAGCAAGCCTGTATCCTAGTACCACTATCTTTCTCAACTTATACTCCTACCCCACCTCAGATATATGAACTAGGGAAAAGTTCTATCAAGATGCGTGTAAAACACCATGAGAAACAGATTGAAAGTATTTTGAACTACTTACTAGAACTCTCTTTTCACTATATTGAGAAAACTGAAGAAAGACTTGTTAATGGTTGGATAATCATACCAAGGGATTTTGATGAAGTAAAAAACAAAACTTTAAGGAAGCCATACACAATAGTTGAGACAAAAAAGAAGCCACATAGGACAAAGAGACAAGATTGCTTTTATTACTTAGGATTCGGATTTAGAAATGACCCTTGAGGATATCCAAGATCACCATCAATTATATATGAAGAATCTTATGACACACTTCGTGAATTCCAAGACTACTAGATCGAAACCTTATCCTTACCGCTTTCGTGTAAGACACGTAGCATAGAATCAACACCTGTCAGATTTTGGGATATGTAAGATAAGTTATCCATAAATAAATTTGTAACTCCATTTTTGTCATTTCTCGTTATCTCCGTCTTCATCATTAAGAACAACATCACCAATTAGGTCAAACACGTCACCACCCGACTATTCCTTTAATGAATCCTTAAATTTTATAGACTAGTTTCCCTGAAAACCAAATAAATTAGAGTAATTAAGAGTAATGCCAGACTTATAACAAAATAGGCCCATAACCCTCAGGTCCTAGGAATCAAAGGTCCTTAAAAACTTCTAGCAGAAGATGTCCCTTCCAAAACTTCTCTTGACTTCATTTGATAATATCGAACTTGACATAGTTATCAATATCATTGGTTCTTTTATATTAAACTCTGAGTTGGAATACTCGCCTCATACTTTTGAAAACACATACATCCACGTGTAACTCACCGCATTCTCGGCTAATTGGAAAATGACAACAAAAATACTCATCTTATAACATCTTGTTTTAAGACATCAACGCGATTGACGTCTCATTATTATCCTCATTATTCCTTATGATTCTAGAATGATACATGACATTGTTTTAATATCATATCCTGTGTTAATATTAAGGTAGGATGATTTATAATCATCTTATTAAAATTAATGAGGATGCTTCTTCATTTGAATAAGGAAATTATAAACCAGCGAACCATAAGTTTATAAATTCTCAGTTACAAGGGATTGGGACGCCTCTGTTTGTAAGTGACAAATTATAAATGAGTAGGCTTAAAATATATGGCATACGTACGAACAAAATTCTTTCAAATTTGTGATCCGTTTGTACGACTAAATTCCATTTCTTCAGTATTATCATTGCCTCTAGATTTCTTCCAGATTATGAGATAGTCATTCATTATCTATTGCAACTAACACTCTATCATTCAACTAAATCTCGGGACGAGATTTCTGTAAGGGTGGGAGGATGTAACAACCCCAAATTTTCACCAATGGAATATAACAACCCGTAATTTTCATCAATGTAATATCCATCTATTAAATTAGATGCACTGTAATATCCATCTATTAAATTAGATGCACTATAATATCCATCTATTATATACCACCTTTTTACAGGGAAATTTTTGCTTTATCTCATTATGCAACGTAACTTGCATCTTTAAAGTAAACGAGCTCACGCAACCTCTACCAATGCCATCTATATCAATGTTCATATCATGTAAACATCCTAATATGTCAAGTCTATATCTTAATATCATTTTTACCAAGTACATTAATCCATTTAACGTACCATTTACAACGTTACATCAAAACAAGCATTATACGTTAACGTTTATTCCAAAAACCCTAATTTCATGTCAAAGAAAATGTACAAGCCTTCAAGCATGTGTACAAGTGATCAATTCATAATATTTAAATCACATTTTCCCTCCTAAATCAAAGTACAACTCATTTGAGCTCAATGTACAAGCCAATAAAGCATAAATTCAAACTAGCTCATTTCCCTCTAAAATCTTAAGGATTTTGTACCACCTCTTTAGCACTAATTACAAGCACTCAATACACCATATTTAAACACTTTTCCCCCTCTAATCTCAGCTCCTACACTAACCCTAAAACCTAAACCCTAAACCCGAAAACCCTAGATACACTGTAACACCCTTAAACTAGATTCCTAATTTCCAGAAATCTAATCCTTGATAAAACATAAGGAATCTGGGAAAAATCAATAGGCTTTGGGTATTAAGTAAAAATACTAGGTTGTAGCCCTATGTCTTGTGATCATTTTTCCGGTGGACTCAACCCGATTCGATGTCGGATGAATTAGTTATAGCCGAAATGGCCAAAAGTACGCAGATTCTGCACACCCTATAGTAAATGGTGTTATCTCTAATTTTACATGTAACCCCTAAAAATGTAAAACAAAAGTGTGTAGAGGACAACCAAATATCTAAACAGAAGCTCCACTAGTATGAGCTTCATCGAGTTACGGTTTGTAAAAGCAACCAATTACTGGGACTAGATTTGGCTATCCAAAAACAGCATGTAAATATATCTAAATAAACACCTCATGCTCCTCCATGACTCACCACCACATTCATCACCATACTCACCACCACATCACCATCACTCCAGCACCTTACAAGCACCTCCATCACCACCTTGTCACCCAACTTGGCCACCAAGTCTCCAAAACCCCTAGGTTAGCCGTGACCCTCCAAGACCCCTCCAACCTCCTTCCACGTTGCTTAGCTACATTCCTAGCCCACCATACTCACCTTAGGCCATCCTTATTCATCTATCTACATTCCTTAACCCTTATCCACCAAGAAAACATGGGCACCAAGGGTTTTGAACCCTATAAATAGCTGAAACACACACATACTATTCAATCATACCTCAAATTTCATCATACATTCAAATGGAGTTCTAACTTAGACCAAGAAGGATCAAGTGAAGTCCTTAAGCTCATAATAGAAGCCAAGAATCAATAAAAAAACCCTTGAAGTTGTTACTAGGCGTACGAACCTAAAAACCCTATTTCGACCCATTTTAGCTCAAGTAAGCTCAAAATCTTGTTAAATAAGCTTATAATCTGTATTAGAATGTTCATAATACTCTTAAGATCATATATGAACTCTTGTTAAAGCCTTGAATCCTCAAACGCATGCATTTTTTATTAAAACCCTAAAAACGACCCGTTTTGATTTTCTAGCTAACGAATCCTTTTTCTAAACTTTTGTTACGTTATAAAATCTTATTTTAGCTTATTATAATAAGCTATAACCTGCAAATATCATTTGAAACCCTAAAATAAGCTTGCATGGCTTTTTGGACCTGATTTGTAAATTATTTCCATGCAAGGGATATATATTGTAACTTTATGAAATTTATAATTAAAGGGGCTGAAAATGTCATTATTCTAAAGTTATAACTATAAGGACCTATCTTGCCAAGTTCTAAAGTTAAAGGTTTAAATTATATATACTTTATATATAAAGGACTAATCTTGTAAAAGTTTATAAACCAAGGGTATATATTGCTATTTTTGCAAACTTGAAAATATAAAATATAATATTTTTATATAAATTATAAAAAAATATATTAATATTATAAAACTCAATTTTATTAAAACCCGACACATTAATCGTTATTAATCATCAATTGACGCATTATAAAACAATTACGTTATATATTTAACGTAATTTATCATCGACTAACTTTTGAAGAAACTTAAAATATTATAGTATCACGTTATTAGGGAGCTTCATGTAAGGAGTTTTATTTGGGTATACGTTTTGACGAGTTTGCTGCATTTACGATTTAAAGTGTCCTGGCTCCTCAAACGTTTACTACATGACCTCTGAATTATGATGGCCCGAACAGTGATACAATATTTTCATAAACTAATAAATCAAATATAAATGTTAAACTCTGTAAAGTTGTGAAACATAAACAATCAAACTAAGACTTGACAAATTACCCCAGGTTGTGTGACGAAGCCGTTACTTTCACTTTATATACTTTTGCCATCAATCAAATTTCCCCTGTTAAGGTGAGTTCATAGCCTTGCATTTGAAATCTTCTAATATTTCATAAACCCGCGAGGGCGATACATGCTATAAACCATGAATACGAGTATTTTTCCAACTGTATGCTATCCTGATATATTATTGCCTAAGTCCTTACTTTTGCCATTAAGACCCCACTATCATGAACCGTTAATTACTTTTCGGAGTAAGCGCGAATGCTGTGAATAGATCTATTTGGGACTGAGCTTCCCTGTTGGTGTACCTATACTTTCTGGTAACCAAACGCACTTCATTTGAAACACTATGCGGGTGTTTGGCAAAGGCACCTGTTGGGGCAACTTATTATGATTATTGATTATCTCAAGGTCTCGGTGCATAAGCTTAGGGCAGTAATACTGTTTTCTATAATAATTGTACTCATTGCAATTATTATACTTATGGGTGTATAACAACGTAACCCACTATTGAACTTGTATTCAAACTGTTTAACATAAACCTATGAATTTCACTCAACCATTGTGTTGACCTTTTTAGCATGTTTATCTCAGGTATTTGAGCAACTTATGGCACGGAGTGGCACGGAGTGGCACGGACTTGAAGATGGCTAAACTGTTATCATTCAAACTTTATGTTTTCATATAGATTTTGGGACCTCTGTTTATAAAAACTGTGATGAAATAATGAATGATAACTTATCTTTTGAAAACGTCTCTTTTGAGTTATTTTTTATGATTATGACCGTTGTACTATGAAATAATACCCAATATTAGCTTCCGTTGCTATATGTCAAAAATGGGGGTGTTATAGTTTTCAACATAAGCAATAAATTAAATATGATCAAAAGACAACCAAACATGGCTTTATTATATTAACATATTCAAGCAATCAATAGGATTTTAGTCTATAATGGAAAACAAGTTCATGATTAGAGAATTTAAATAAGGATAAATGAAAAGCATACAAATCTTGGATGGATGACCGGATTACACAAGTGTCACAAGTAACCTAAGAATCTAATACCAAAGCTATGCTAAACCTTTATTTAATTCGAATTTCTCATGTGTTCTTCATGTTTTTCATTTGTAAATAGGGTACAATACTTGGAAAGAAAGTTGGTAATAATGGTGTGTGGTGTATGTGAACGAATGGGTGATTAAATAAGATTTTTGGTGTTCTAGTCTTCAAAGTGCGTTGCACAATTTTATAAGTACGATGCACATCGCGTAATTGGCGCCAACGTTTCATAAATGTCGTTGTAAATGTGGCGTACTTCCTTTTCAAAACCATAGCACTTCGTTATTGATATTGATTGACTTTGTTGACCGTTTAACTCGAAGTGTGGCGCACTAGGTTGCAAAACCGACGCACTTTATGCATTTTCTAGACTTGTATTATTTTTGCACTTAAATCCAGTGGGAGCTTTAACATAGGGATAATCTCTTCATATCTTGCATTCTTTTGACCAACCATCTTCAAGTGAACGTGTACACATTTATATGCAATTAAGTATCAAAAGTTCACGAGAAATGATTATAAAACAATAAATAATGCCACTAGAAATATGAATAATATAAGCGTTATCAAGGTGGTTCCGTGACCTGATGGGCGTACACTCCGTACCTCCAAACCTATTACTGGACGTAACCTGAAGCCCTCAATTACACTAAATTTCCAATAGATATGTGGTGTTATACATATTGGTAATATATCTATAGAGGTAGCCTAGATGAGTTAGATGCTTCGGACTTGGGCTGGTAATTTTAATCTACCAATGGTTCTTCATATCTTTTTGTTAATTTTCGTTAATCTATATCTTCACTTTTGCACGTTATGTGCATGTGGTACGTAATCCGTTATGGTCACAAGGTATGCACTCTCATCAAATTAAGTTTCCTTTTGTTTATGTAGATTGATGTTTATATATTACATGCAGCTGTCGATTTTGATGGGTTTTTATTTGCATGTTTGGTAAAGTCGGGAAGTTATGTTTTAACTTTATGTTTGTTTTTTTACGCAACTTGTTGCCCGTTTGCCTTCCACAACTATGTAAATCGTATTTAAAAAATGTCAAATATCATCAATGGCCTATGTGAGCGTGAAAAAGTTGTGTAATTAAAAGACGACCATTATACTACGAGTACGCTGCGGAAGGTGTCCCATATGGATATTGTTTGATGTATATAGATTAACACAATTAAGTACATATAAGTTTAATAACCTCTTATCACTTGAATTAATAAGACAAATGATTCTTGGTCTTGATCTTGTTCTGTAATGAAACCCTTAAGTGATTAAAGTAAATTACCTCTATTTTTGTTCACACATCACGTCACGGTAGAACAAACGAATGCTAGTTTTAACTCACAAAAGACACCACGAAACACTGTAGTTTTGGTGTTCTTGAAATCGGCCGAATACCCTTAGGATTATAAGGGATCCGATCGGAACACTTAAGGAGGAAGAGGGAGCGGTTTTGGTAGGGTTTTGGTTTTTCAAGTTATATAAAAATAATGAACTAAGGGTTCATTATATACCTAGTTACTTGGAGTCCAAGTCTAACTAGGACACCTCCTCAAGTTTAATAAAAACAACAAGAGAATATTACCAATATAGACACAAAAGGGGTCAAATACATAGATTTAGACAATGAAATCCCCCTATTCCATTTTAGACATGCTTTTTTATAGACTTATAGACTCCATTAGAATTTTGCCAAGTGTCCAAAAAAGGGTAGGTAGAATTTGTTTTTGCGACTGATTTCATTTTTTTGTATACTCGTTTATTTATAGACTGATGTGATTTTTTTGTTATATATGAAAAAGTGGGCTCCATGAGTGGACATTTATTTCTTTGCGAAAGACAGCTGGAATCGTTTTTTCATAGACTACTCGAAAAGGACAATTTAAATTAAAAAAACTATTTTTTTCTTTTTCAAAAAATGGGTAAATATTATTTTTTTTAAATATATAATATGCTAAATAATAATTATTTTGATAGACCATGGTTAACTTAACCATACAACATCTTCTAGAAACAAAATCAACTATCACTTATCTTAACTTTCACTATCACTTTTATTTTCACACAAGACATAAAAAAACATCTAGAACCCTAGTTCAAATTTACCCCAAAAAGGTATAATTTTTGTTTTCACTTCATTAACCACTACCAATAGCACTACCGATCAAAACAAATCAACACTCTAAACTTCAGGACCCCACGGTGCAAAAGGTACTTTCAGGTATTATTATATACATTTTTGTATGACGAATGTCTGTCAAGAAGAGGGTTTGTTGGGGTATGAGGTAGAAGCTGGGGAGGAAGTTAGTTCTAAAAGAAAATTTACAGAAATGTCACAACCTAGTCATTGGATAGATTTACATGATGTGAGAAAACTTAGCAGCAAACTTAAGGCTAAGTTAATGGGTAAAAGGTTTGAGGAAAAAAAAGGTTGCTGACAACATAGTTGAGGAGGTAATAGTAGGTGATACTATTGTTGTTGATAATTTTGGTATTGCAAAGGAAAATGTAGTTCCTGAAAGTGTGGTTGTTCCAAAGGCTAATGTTATTATCATAGTTAGTGATGATGATGGTGATGATGTTAACGAGGTTGTGGGGGATACTATGGATATTGTTGTGGCTGAAACTGATGATGAAATTGATAGTGCGGTTGTTTGAATGAGTGGGTTTATACTAGAAGCTTGTGTAGATGCAATGGAAGGTGGCAGCCTTGAAGGTAGTTTGTATTTATGAATTTAGATTTTAAGTTAATGACGTTGTCTATTGTTGTAAACTTGTTACATGTTGTAATGTTAAATTAAAAAATGGAATTTCAATTGTCGATAGCCACACCAAGTGGAAATGTCAATGCAAGTGGAAATGTGGGTAGTCCGCTGTTGATTCCAACACGCAAAAGCCAAAGGACCCATAACCAAAAAAAATACATGCCTTTACATTAGAGTAACACCTGATTATACACCAGAGAAAGCAGTTTAGCAAGCTTCACTTAAAGGTACTTATGTATCATGTACGTATGTTATTTTATGTAATAAGAGTTTGGTCTATATATTGGTGTAAACTTGTTACATGTTCTAATGTAAAAGGTAACATGGAAAATCAATTGTCCAATGTCAAACAAAGTGGAAATGTAGGAAGTGAGCAGTTTATTCAAACACGCAAAAGCCAAAGGATCCAGAACTAAAAGACGTCCCGAAATGGTAACATGTGAAGGAACATCAAAATACAGAAAAAGTTAAAGAGCACTTAGCAGCTGAGGAGATTGAGAAAATGGTAGAAGGAATGGAGAATGAAGATACATATAAGTTTGTTAATTCTATCCTTGATAATCAAAATGATCCCGGCACTAGGTTAGATCCCAAGAGTTATAAGGAAATTCCAGAGGTGGAGATAACTGCTGTTGTACAACCTGTGAACGTTATTGAAGAGGAGGACAAATCAGCAAAGGATGATTATGATTTAAGAAGAATGGTAAAAGGGAAGCATGTAGAGGAGTCTAGGCATACATCATCCCCTATAGCAATTAGATCCCATAGGATTCATTCTACTCTCATATCTTCGGATACTGAGAAACTTCAGGAATTGACGGTAACTGATCCAACACTTTCATCTTTTACACCATCATTATCTTCATCAAAACCATCATCTTCTATTAAACCATCATATTCATTACAATCCAAGACTCGATGCTTTAAAGGGTATAAAATTTTCTTTGAACAGATTAAAGGTCGATATGGTTACTTGTCTGGACATCTCAAAACTGCTTTCATGCCACGAAAGAGTTTCCATGAGCTTGCTAACCATCTACAAGAGGTCATGCAAGAGTCATTACCTTCTATGTTAGATAGTCAAGTATAAGAAGTTATAAAGACAACTATTCTAGTTTATTATGCAGAAGGGCTAATATTATAAAGCCAAAAGATGCAAGCTGAAGTTGCTCAGATAGTTGCAGATGCTATTCAGAAGGAACGCGAGAATCTTCTAGCTAAGATTACTTCGCAGATCAATAATGCTATATCTAATCATATTCCTTCACAAGTTGACTCATCTGTCAGAAGTTACATGTCAAATCACGTTTTGCATGTTCATCCAACTCAAGCTAGCAAGGTCTCTACACAAGAACAATAGTATTAACTTTATCTGACTATAAAATATAATCTCTAGTTACATCAAGCTAACTTATCAATCTGGCTAGCGCTAAAGATCAAGTTTGAAGGACTTACTGCTACCAATACTCTGTGTAGATCATATGTCATTCGCCTAAGAGATCAGGACGATCATCATGATGACGCTCATCCTGACGGGGAGAATAAGGTTAAAAGGTAAAATATATATGCGCATGGAACTTATGTCATTAGAGAATCTTCATCTGGACAAGCTAACGAAAGTGATCCAAGTCCATCAACATCAGGTAATCAAGAACAATTAGATGATTTTGATTTTTAGATGGATAAATATGCCATAGATGATGATAAACTTTTGGCCGAGAAAGTGTCACAAGAACTTGTGGAAGAAATGGCAAAAATAGTAGATGAGGCTAAACTGCGCAAAGTTGTTGATGAAATGTTTAGACAATGATGCACTTCAGGAGATGGGCATCAATATCACATTGATCAGATGCAAAACTTCTTGAAGAAAGATATTGTGTGGGAAAGCAAGAAAGAAATTTTAACTTCACCATTTCCACAAAAACCCACTCCAGTTGTTCAAAGTTTTCAAAGAGATCCCAAAGCTCCTACACTATCTCTTGTCAATCAAGATTTGTAATACCTGATGAAAGGAAACTCAGTATCCAAGAAATATGTGTTGTCTCTACACAAGTTTCCTGCAGTTATCTTTCATGATGACGACATTGAAGAAAGAATATCCAGATAGGTAGACAAATATGTGAAGAAGTTTAATCCTTATGCTCAATACAATGTTGAACATTGGAAGAATCTACATGCAAAGATCTTCTATATTAAGAGACAAAAAGAACCAGGAAAGCCAATTGTAGAAGTCTACTCAAATTCAAAGATTGTTCAAGTCATCAAGACTATAGTTGAATTAGGACATGAGCACAAGTTTGAAACAGAGATTATTGTAAGGAGGGCTAATGGAAGGTTCTCATTAATAACTGATCCAGGCTACAAGAACCTTAATGAAAATGACATTGAGGATAAGTATTTATTATGTGTTAATGGCAAGGTAGATGACTCCTGAAACTGGATTATTGTGGTTATTGTCAGTCTTCATCACAAGCACAGTGATCTGGGAAAGAGTTTATGATTTTCAACTAGGTTTGGAGAGCTATCAACATAATGTCGATCTAACTGTACCAACAATTACTTTCCTTAGCATGAAGAAGAAAAAACGGTTTTCTATCATCACTGAACCGATACATGGCATCATATACAAGAACAACAAGAAAGAAAAAAGAATGATGGGACATCATGAAATTCATAAGTTCTTTGATGCTACATTAAAAAGAGTTTTGGAAGGGTTGAAGAGCTATAATAATGATGTAAAGCATGGTTATGTGACTCCAAGTCTCAATAAAGAAGATGTTGAGTACCTGCAACTATTTGAGGAAGAAATTGAAGAAAGGTTGAAGCATCGTGATCAGATGAGACGTTGGGAGATGTATGTGAATGGAAGACAACTAGCATCAAGAAGGGAACACCTAGTATAATCGACCCTTAGGGGCAGATTGTTAGGACCATAAACGTGTCGATTATGATACTTTAGGTAGTTTTAATTATTATTAATTTTTTTAGTTTATTTTATAAGTAGCAAGTAGTTTGTAATAAGGAGAAATATGCTTAAAGTGAAAAATAGCATATTATCCAAAGAATATGGACTAGATTGCCAATTAAGGATAATAAAGGAAGGGAAGCTAATCATCCCCACTCCTATAAATACCCCCTAATAAATATTAGGGGGTTAATGCTTGTAACTTCACTTTCCCTCTCATTTCTCTTTTCTTTATAAAATTTAAAAAATTGTGAAAGTCTTGCCTTCCTCTCTTAATTCTCTCTATACTTAACCTTTCTACATCGTGTGTTTCAAAATAGAACATGACCTAACAGGCATATCAATGCAATAAATAATGATAAAAAACAATTAAGAATGATTATATAGTACATTTTACATTTAAAATGCAGTCATCATGGACTTTAGATTTTCAAATATATAAAAAATTGAATATGTATGGCATATTCAAGTCATTAGAAGGATATATTTTGGTTCAATATATATACACAATTATAAGTCTTTATAAAGATATATATGTAATTCTTCTATTATTATATCTTACCAATTTCAGAAAAAATATTATGAAAGCATAACTTGAATCTCTACTACTTATAAAGGGAAAAGGTGCAAACCTTGAAAGTGAAATCTCTTAAACTATTTTTGGAAACTAGGAAACTACATGGCTACTTGAAAGTGAAAGTCCACGGCTACAAAATAGGAAAGTACAAGGCTGCAAGTAACTCTTCAACTTTGTAATATATACTCGATAATTATGGCGGCAAACTAGGAAAGCATAAGGCTGCAAACTATCTCTTCAACTTTGCAAGATAGTCAGCTGATCATATTAGCGGGTCTATATAAATTCACTTGTAAACTTGATAATCTATCAAGTTTACATGTTCAAAGAGTAATCTTACATTGTCATTCAACAAGTGTGATCCATAACACTTTGTAATACTCTGATTCATATCAATAAAACATTACACGATTGAAAAGTTTATACTTTGTGTTGCATGTTTATTAACTATTGTTTATTTCCATATAAGACGTGTTAATTGACTTTCATAATGATTTAGGCTTCTAAACATTTTCATTTGAAATTAAATATATCTGGAATTTCTAAATATTTTAAAATATGTTATAAAAGGTTTTTTGTAAAAAGTTAAAAATAATCCCAAATGTATCTATAAACTATGACAACAGTTCATCTGGTTTGATCACATGGATGATCATACTTTATGGGTTTCTTTAAATAGAAACTGGTGAACAGAAGGTAATACTTGGATGGGATCTTTGATGCAGTCCATCAATAATGAAGGTTAAAAGTTAAACAAGACAAGAATAAGTATTTCACCAGATTTACAAAGTACCAGAGACTTAAGTTTGCCTAACCTCGAGTCTTAAAAGACATTAAGCCGTAAAACCCCACTGCAATACAGTAAAAATATCATATACTTAAACGAGTAAAATTTCTTATAAAAGAATAATACTTAAGTTATAGTTTTTTTAGAAATTTAGAGATTTAGTAAAGCTCATATAATACTGAATAGTATTTTAGATATGTAATTCAAGATCATGGCCCATGAGTTTGCAAATCATGAGTAAAATCTCGCAACTACTTTGTAATTTTCAAGTAGAGCTGAAACAGTTGCTTTATAAGGGGATCATCTAATAACAGTTAACACCTATTGAAAAAAACAAGATCAAATTAATTTGTTCAAGCCACATGTCCTTAACTAGACCTGAAAAGGGTTAGTTCGACTCAAAGTTGAGCAACGAAAGCGAGAACACTTAATTTTGATCGTTTAATTAAAGAGTACAAAGCATGACAGGAATTATAGGTCCAGCGAGATCTATGGGGAAATTACTAGTATCGCAAATATTAAGTGGCAGGATATCAAGACATCTGGAAAAACGTACATTGCCCTGGAGAGCAAGAGAGTTTGGTACTTGGGATGTGTTGATCTTGAGTTGTTTTATGCCAAATTAAGAAAAGGAGAGTAATGTTAAATATTTAAAGCTTGAAGTCTCAAATCTGGGAACGCACAACTACATCACGGTTCTAGTGGCTTGTACTGATAAATTTTCAGGGACATAGGAGAATCAGTATCAAGGAGTCACTATTCTTAATTGTTGAAAAGAAATTCTCTTTTACTGAGCAAAGGTGTAAAATGAAGTGCATCATTGAATGCTAAGCTGAGGAATTTTAGCTAAGTCTATCATCTAGTAATACTAAATCGCTTGCACCAAAACTCACTTAGATTCAATAACATTTAGGACAACAATAATTTGACGTGAGGCTTCATGGATCCCAAAAGAGAATCGTAACAAAGTTTAAAAGAAAAGTGGTGATTAACTTAACTCCCAACACTTTCTAATACGAGCTTAATCAATTGCCAAGGATTGAATGTAATGTTGTGGACTTGTACAACTTGATGAGACATTATTATAAGATCCTACTTAGCGTACTCTGGAATCGATAAATGGAAGACATTTCATTTTAAATGGGTCCTTAGCTGGTTGTCACGATAGGATACCGAGATTATGAATTCAGCTAGTGTGAGACGAGGTTTGGGTTTCACAAGCATTTGTAGGCATACAAATGTTGGACAGTAACATGATCGAGAGACGACCACATGGATCAAAGATAATGGCGTTCTTTGATCGTGTACTATCCCAATGACCTGAGGAATTAGGTCATCTGCAAATTTTTCACAGGATCTAGACTTAGTTTATAGGTACTGCGTAAAAGCGTAACGTTATGTGATGACGTCAGATTCAGTGGAAGGCGAAGAAGGATGATCTATAGGCCAAATGGGCAATTCGCAACTTCTAGTTGAAATAACATGAGAGAAGGATATTTTTTTTGGGCCCCTTGTGTGAGATAATTTGTGGTTAAGCACAGCCATATGATGTTTGTATAAAAGACACCATGGGAAAGCAAATCACTCATGAAGAACAAGAAAGGACGAAAGTATTACGAGGTTAATATATCCATGCCTGATACTTTCTAAAAATATTGACAGAGTGCGAAGGGATACAACCATATACCCAGACTCAACTGGTATATTGATTGAGTCAAAAGAATCACTAATTTGGCATTAAATCAGTTTCTGTGAGCTGGGTACTTCAATGTCTTGCTCATGGCCTCTTGGTACAGAGAAAGATATTCCAAGTTGATGACTTGCATAAGTGGGAGTCTCAAAGGATTATGTGCAGACACACAATGATCTTTCAACAACTGGCCTTCACAGAAATGTCGAAGGGTCAAACATGTACACACTAAATAGAACAATGCAAGCAGAAATAAGAAACAAGTTACAAAATAAAATAAGAGTAAAGAGGAAATGAAAATACGACGTTATTTTCATATGGGGGTTAAACGGTAATTACCCGAAGCTTAATATTGATCGAGGATAAATATTAGAGGGGTAATAAACAACAAAAGACCAAACAAACAACCCAAAGTGTTGTTTGGAATCGGTTAAGGGACGAAACTCCTTAGGGGGAGTAGTTTGACTTCTTTTCAAATTACAATACTTGTTGGACAAGTATTAGGGCATCCTATAAATACAAAGGGAATTCTAGGGATCCTCATAACTCAAACACTAACCTTAAAAATCCCGCTCCCCTTTCCTCACCTCTAAACCAATCGAATCCTAATGGTTTTACTCTTTCGATCGGTGATCGACTCCCAAGTCGATTTAGGGTTTACCCCGATTTTGTACTCGCCTAACTTGCAAAAGTTCGAAGCCTAGTTCTACCTGTGCAGTACACTGGATACCTGACGAAATCCAAGATTTGGTTTTCCTCTCGAAAACCCTAAAGTGGTCGAACTACAGAGAAGAAGGAGTGCCCGCATGTTCGTTGATCAAGAAGCTTACACAATTGCAGGATAACAAGTAAGTCTTCTATAAACATCGTTTATACGCGTTTAGGTTTTAGGTTATATCAATGTTCAGATGTGATCTTGCTCTTAGGGTTTGTCTAGCTACATGGCCAACTCTGTGTTTATTTTCCGTCGTGCATGTTTTATTTGTCATACAGGATACCACCAGAACCCTACATAATCATCTCCATCCTACACATCATCAAGAACTTTAATTTTTTTTTAATAAAATGTCATCAAAGTTAAACTGTATCGTAGAAATCCATCAACTAATCTATCAACCAAACCGCAAATTAAAGAATCAATAAAACTACAATTGATAGAATATCGAATTAGGGGTTTTTCAGGTTTTTTAATCTGTAACAAACTTTAATCATAAAATTAAGGAGATGTAATTTGCATATTGTAACTGTAAGGTTTAAGGTTATAGGATTTCTTTTTCAAATTTAGTTCTAACGAATCAAAAGAATACTTAGCAAATTCTTTTAGGTATCAAATTTTCAGATTTTCGATAAGTTGCTTTTGGATTAAAAGAGGGATCTTTGATGGATAATTGATGGATAAATCCAGTTTGTTTTTTCAGGGTTCAGAGTAGAGTTTTTTGTCCATGCAAATTGTTTAAAAAATATCTCAAAATTATTAATTAGGAGTTATTAAAGGTAACTGGCAGTTGTCTTTCTTTTTTAGAGTTTTTGTGAGAGGATTTGTAGATAAAAGCATCTTTTACATAGATAGAAGATTTATGGTAAACAAAACCGAATAGGGTACTATTATTGGTACCTCCTGGCGCACTTAAAAGTACCAAACATTTTTTTGTCTCACTGGTTACAGTACAACAAAGTTTTTTTTATCAGTTTATGTTTTATATTTATTGACCGTTTAATACTTTTGACTTGTCAAACTTTATATTTTTTTGTTCTACACTTTCCATTTCACAATTTTATAATATTAACAATATTAAAAAAACTCAAAAAAAACCAAGGAGATACAAATGGTGTTTTAGGGGAGGGGGTCTTTATAACCAACCCAACCAGATAACAAATGAAGGCATGGGTTGTTACATCATACTTTTGAAGTGATATTGATAGTATACTTTTAAACCATTCAAAAACCTTATAATCTTACGGGGTTACATTATATTTTTGTCCCATGATGGTTTTCTCCTGTAGACGAATGTGAGTGGGCTCCCACTACTAACCCAATCATTCTAAAAAAACTTATGAGGTTAAAAATAGGTGAAAGAAGACTAAACAAAAATAATACGTAAATGAATCCTCATATCCATTTGTCATGCGTATTTAGTTATATTCGGTGCAAATTTTAGTATAAAGTGTTTTCTTATACATAAAGTTCAATTTTGCATTTGTATAACACTTTTAAGCTTTACTTGTACATATTTTTTTATCAAGCATCTTTGTATAAATATGATTAGGATTAAGCTATAGAACATCTACGTACTTTTTCAAATATGCTGATATGATACATGTACTTGAAAAAATATCTGTATCACACGTGAACTTTCATACATGCTAACATGATACATGAAAACTTGTTTTACCTACTAACATGGTACATGGGGCGCGTGTAAGGTGGTGACTATGTGGTGGTGGCATGGTAGCGATGGTGTAGGGTGATGGTTGGGTGGTGGCGAGGTGGTGGTTTGGGAAGTAGGGATGGTGGTGTAGGATGGTGATCGGGTGGGTGGTGGTGTTGAAAAAAAAGTGTTTGGATGAGTGCATACAAGTAAAATGGGTGTTTAGAGTGGAGTTTAAGCGATGTGGGATAAAAACCACAAAAATATAAGTTTTAGCAGATTTAACAGGTAGCCGGTAAAAACGACCATATGAGTGTCAAATGTGATTGTCGTGTCTATTCCCATAAACATTCGGTACATAATATAGTAAAACATTGAGCATTCCGGAAGCGGGCTTGAGCCCAATATACTAAACTAATACTAAGATATCGACTAACACTCCCCCGCAGTTTGAGCGAAAGGACACCGAACGCTCAAGCTGGTACAAAACTCTTCAAACAAAGCAAAAGGCAAACCCTTGGTAAAAGTATATGCATACTGATAACGAGATAGAACATGAAGAACTCGAACATAACCAACAATAATCAAATAACGGACAAAACAAATATCGATCTCTGTATGCTTCGTACGATGATGCTGAACTGGATTAGAAGTCAATAAATTGCACTAACATTATCATAGTAAACAAGTGTAGAAAAAGACAACGGTGTATGCAGCTCATGTAATAGATTCCTCAACCATCAGGTTTTAGCAACAGCATTAGCAACTTCACGATACTCTACCTTAGCACTAGATCGAGAAAGCGTCGGTTGACGTTTAGAAGACCAAGGAAGTAAGTTGTTGCCAAGAAATACAAAATAACCCAAAGTCGATCTTCGAGTAGTAGGGAAACCAGCCCAATCTGCATCCGAGTAAGCAACCAAAGATGTAGTAGAAGATGAATATAATTGTAACCCATAACCCAAAGTGCCACGAACATATCATAGAATCCGCTTAAGAGCCAAGAAATGAGGCTCCCGTAGATCATGCATATAAAGATAAACCTGCTGCACTGCATAATAAATATTTGGGGGAGTAAATGTAAGATACTGAAGAGCACCCGCAAGACTACGATATAACTTCAAATCAGAAACTGGATCACCATCAGCTCCCACTTTGGACTCAGTATAAACATGGTCCGACTAGGGTTGCAACTAACCATATGAGGAATCACGCGCAATAGAAATACCCAAAAAACAATTAAGCGAACCAAGATCTCTCATAGAGAACTCCTGATGCAATGAATTAATAATCTGTTGTAACAAAATCTCAGAGGAAGCAGTGAGAACAATATCATCAACATACAATAATAAATAAGCAGAGTCAATCCCCAGTCTGTAGATAAATAATGATTAGTCACAACGACTGTGAGCAAACCTAACACGGGTAACATAAGCTGCAAAGCGCTGAAACCAAGCCCGAGGGGCCTGCTTAAGACCATAAAGAGACTGCTGCAATAAACAAACATAGTTAAGCCATGTAGAATCCCCAAAACCAAGAGGTTGGTGTATATACACTGTCTCATAAAGGGCATTATTGACATCAAGCTGATGAACAAGCCAATGTCGAGAAGTAGCCAGACTAAGAACTGTCTGAATAGTAGCCGGTTTGACAACAGGACTAAATGTCTCATCAACATCAATACTAGATAATTGTGCGCTACCATTCACTACAAGACGAGCCTTGTATCGACTAAGTGTGCCATATGTTAAATGCTTATGCCGAAACAACTACATATAATGAACAATGTTTGCATCCATGGGTTGAGGCACAAGAGTCCAGGTGTTATTTTTAATAAGTGCATTGTATTCATCATGCATACCATTTTGCCAATTTGGATCATTAGACGTATCTGTATACGATGTAGGTAAGGGGAAATGGTAGACACATGAATATTTAGATGCTTGGGAAGACGGTTAGACCCGACACGAAACCGTGTGACCATGAGATGAACTGAAACCGGGTTCAAATATTTTCAATGGGCTGGTAAAGCGGGCTAAAGTAGTCTTGCCTTGTTGGGCTGTCTGTGATTGTGGGCTAGCATGTGACATTTGTGGCATAATGGGATGTTGGCCTTGTTGGCTAACATGTGGTTGTGAGATGTGGTTTTGAACAGAAGTGAGGCCATCAATAGGAAATTGTTGTGGTGTGGGATTAATAGTTGTTGTAGGGGACAAACAAATGATATGTGAAATGACATTAGTTGTGTTCAAGTCAAGACAACGATACCCACGACGGTTAGAGGTGTGTCCCAAAAATATTGATTGTGTAGCACGTCGTTTAAGTTTATGAGTGGTATCTAGATATGGGTAACATAAACACCCAACAGTACTACAAAAGACTAGTCTGGGTTGGTTCCAAACAAAAGGTATAAGGTATTTCATTATGAATAGCACTCAAAGGCAAAATATTTAATAAGTGAATGACAATATTGAGTGCTTCGACCCAAAAGGTAGAAGGATTATGAGCTTGAAAAAGTAATGTCCGAATGAGATTGTTGATACTGCGTATCATTAGTTCGGACTCACCATTTTCTTATGAGGTTTTTTGATAAGAGATCCGAAACTAAATGCCTTTGGAGGTAAATTCTTTATGTAAGGTGTGGTTGCCAAATTTCCCCACCATGATCACACTTAAACTACTTAATTTCACACTTAAATTGAGTATTGACAAAGTTACGAAACAATAGAAATTTAGACAAGACATCTGATTTATTAATCAACGAAGAAACCCACACAAATAAGAATAATGATCTAAGAATAAAACATAGTATTTAAATACTGAAACACTCGGAATGGGTGAAGTCCACACATCCGAGTGAACAATGTCAAAACAATATTTAACCAAAGTATTTGAACTACCAAATGGAAGCTTCACATGCTTGCCAAGATGCCAAGCATGACAAAGAACGAGGGGGTTCTCTTTGTTACACGAAATGAAATTATAAGAAATAAGATGACGTAACACTTTACTTCCTGAATGTCCAAGTCGCGGGTGTCACATATGCTTACTGGTAAGAAAATCATGAGGAAGAGGGGAGGGCTTCGTGATCGGGTAAAGATCCCCCATGCTATCACATCGGAGAAGCACCTGACTGGTCATGAAATCCTTAATAGAAAAACGAAAAGCGTCAAATTCAACAATACAATTATTATCACGACCAAAATGACGAAGATAAATTAAATTTTTCATAATGTTAGGTGTGATAAGAACATTATTAAGATGAAGGGGTCGATGGGGTGTTGGCAAAATATTATGTCCAGTATTGGTGACTGGTATAGAAAAATTATCACCAACCGAGACAGATGGATATATACACATAATTAAAACAATACTAAGACTAGTAACCGAATCATTAAGGTGAGAAATCGTACATGTGTACATATTCCAAGCACCAGTTGTAGGATCGTGGAGGGTCACGACACTAAAAGCATGTGGCAAAATGGTCTCTTGCCCCGGGATAGTATTAGCTTTATTACCATGTCAAATGTGATTGCCGTGTCTATTATCATAAAACATTTGGTACTATATTGAACATTTTAACAGCGGGCTTGAGCCCAATATACTAAACTAACACTAAGATATCGACTAACAATTAGCACGAATTTAAAAGTTCACGTATGATACGAGTAATTTCTTAATATACATACCATATCGTCACATTTGATAAAAATACGTAATTATTGTATGCGTTAAACCCAATATGATTTGCACCTCATAACTTTGATACTAATACTTAAAAATGAAATTACTTTAATAGAATGTACCAACGGTGATATATGTTGTCGTGCATGAAAGGATGTTGTGTGTTTGAATTGCCTATACTTCAAGCAATTTCACAAAATATATTTTTTCTCTTTCTTGCCTTTATCTATAATCATAAGAAAAAGGTGGTGATGAAGATTAAAATATAGACCCCTAATAATATTTTACAAACCAAATTATAAAAACAAAATGTTCAAAAATACCTAACTATCCCTAAAGGAAATTACGATGAGAAAATAGAAAAGAAAATGTTTGATTTATTAGAGTACAAGGTGTCATGGCTCCAGCCGTTTCGTCACTTTAGCGTCACTTCAACATTTCACTTTTCGCATTCACACACTCACCTCAAACGATTTCACTTTTATTGGAACCCAGTGACCATATTCTCCACCAATTAATTAAAAAGATTAAAACATCATATTTTTTCAATTAATGCAGTGCCAAGAATTTGGCTAGGAAATGGCGGCAGGGGTGGGTGTGATAACGCCCGAATGACGGTGCCAATCAGTCTTTTGCGTTGAAATGGCGTGCACCATGCGACATGATATTGTTCCCTCTTTGTGTAATCACAACATGAAACAATTTAAGGAAATTTCCAAACTGTGATGTGACACTCATTCAAAACTTAACTCAACTTTGTAGAATATTGCTAAAACTAGGACATTGAATTACGTTTTGTCAAGTTTATCCTTCCTTACCCACTCTACACTTATTTCTCACCTATTTATCACTAGCAATCTAACATGGTACCCGCGCAAAGTAGCGTATTTAGATGCGAATGTTGTTTAACGGTTTTTTGAATTTATGTTTTTTGTGAATATTGTGTTATGATTTTCTATAATGAATGTTTGTGTTGTGAGACAGTGAAGACTTTATACGTCATCTTATTATATGAAAATTTAAAAAATTATTAATTTTAACTATAAACATATTAAATTTATTATATTAGTTAATTTTTATTATTGTAACATCCAATTTAATGAGTAATTAGTTTTAAGATGTTATTTGAGTTAACATTATAACGTTATGCGGACCCTCATATCTATCCTAAAAAACTTTTTTATGTAGATGAGATTTCACACTGCTTTATCTACTTAGTGTAGGTTTTTTAATGAAATAGAATAAGCTGATGTAAGAAAAAGCATAATCCCAATAAGCAAATTGCTCTAATAAATTATAAAAGTAAGCAGAATTGCTAAACTCTGAAAAGTTGCTTAATCAATTACGGAGTATTTTGCTTTACTGCAGAAGCAATCCCGAACACCTCTCAATCACATAACTAAATAATTTACTAGTATGCTAGGTTGTATAGAACACTTTTAGTTGCTAGTTACTGTAGGATAGTTGTCATTCGAGTTAAGCTTTTTAGTTTATAAAAAGAGCTTTATCCGATTTAGCTTAGGTTCAAAGTAACTGATCATATTTCTTGTGTAGTTTTATATTACTACGACGTATATGTCGTATGCAACTTACACGTTTTCCGTGATAACGGGTTTCTTTACGTGCAAACTCCAACTATCACCACTAGTGACTGTGAAGGTGCTGGAGAGATGTTTCAGGTCACGAACCTACTAAATGATGCATACAAATTGTAAAAGGAGCTTATCAAGAAAGATAAGAAGGTCGACTAAGTCAAGATTTCTTTGCTCGCCAAACATTTTTAAGTCAACTTTAAGCCGAGACGTATGCTTGTTCCCTCAGTAATGTCTACACTTTTAGGCCCACTCTCCGCGCTGAACGTTCTCATACATAATTACATATGGATGGTTGATCCCGAAATAGCATTTGCTGATACTGAGGCATCACAGTACTGCATTTCTTTATTATTGTAACATTCATAAGGATTTCATTTTCATATTAAAATGAAATCTCATTGAAAGTTTCAGTTTTTTCAAGACAGGCATCACAGTACTGCATTTCTTGTAGCCAACTTTAGAAATTGATATTAAATGTAGATTGCGCATGCGAGACGAATGGTCCGGGTGAAATCAGTTTTTTCTTTTAATTCTAAAAGGTCAAACGGGTGAAATACTACCGTAGATGTTATATGAAAAACTGGTCAAATGGGTCGGCAATTGCTTTAGTTTTTGTTGTCTTTTCTTTAGCTGAAAAATGGCATTTTGGGCAACTGTCGATCCATTTGACATGTTTCTCGGCTATTAAAGGTAACTAACAACTGTCTTTTTTTTTTAGAGTTTTGTGATACGATTTGTAAGACAAAAGCATGCTTTATATGGATCGGAGATTTATGGTAAATAAAACCGGATAACAAATAAAGGCGTGGGTTGTTATATTATACTTTTGAAGTGATATTGATAGTATAATTTTTAAATCATACAAAAACCTTTACGGGGTTGAAAATAGGTGAAAGAATACTAAACAAAATAAATCATAATACAAAATGTGAACATGGAAGTTAAACACCCATGTGTCGTGACTTGAATAAAAAATAATTAACGTTCCCTTATTGTCGAGTAGATGAAGAATATAGACCGAACTAAGAATTAATGATAGAATATCAAATTACCCTATTTGACCGTTAAGTTGATGTCAGTTCATATCGTAATTTGCAACTTTTCAATGTATTGGTTGTAATATCTTTTATAAAATAAAATGATTTTTTTCACACAATCTTATTGTAAAAATAATTGGACAATCAGGTTAGTATATATTAACATGTGGCCGAATCGAGCATTTTTATTGACTACTTAAAAATCAAAATTTAAAAAAAAGTTAAACTTTAATAAATTTGGTGAAGAAAAAAACATATAAAATATAGGTGTCAAATTTTTAAAAACAAAAATTTTAAAAAGGGGGTTATCAATAAAACTTTAATGATTTAATTTTAAATAAATTATATGGTATTACATATAAACTTAAAAGTTTTTATGTTTCTTAATAATTTTAAAAGATAAGCAAATAACACCTTAAACTTTATATTTATATATTTTTGATTGAATTAGACTTTATATTTTAAAAATAGAAGATTTATGTTGTTTTAAAAATACAAATTGTATACGCACGAGATCATAAATATCAAAATGAAATCACGAGTTACCGTGTATATAATAAATACAAGATGTTTTACGTATACGAACAACTCATGTTATTCCTCTTTATGAGTTTAACTAAGGATAGACGATTTTATTTACGATATGCATTTAATAAGGACTCACGTTATTCTTTTTTATAAGTTTAGCCCATGCATACACACGTTTAAATATTGAATACAGCTGAATTATTATTAATGGGAATATAAGCATAGGAAGAAAAGAATAAGTAGAAAGCCATATTTATTAGATTAGAGAGAAAAGGTAGAGAGGGAAAGATGTGTGTGCTTTCTAGAAAGAGAAACACACTCTTTATGATACAAATGATTTCCCCACCCTTTCATGGAAGTATGGAGGGGTATATATAGGTCTAGACACACTTAACTATCCTAACTTGACATTTCTAGTTCTTGCATATCCGACTTATATAAAACTAATGTAATTCCGTATAAGTCTTCATATTTTAAGGCTAATAATCTTTCCCTAATATGTAGACATACGGAATTACTTACAATATTCCAAACAAGTACAAATATAACAAAATAAAGTCTTCTAAGGTGCTTCCAATGCTGAGGATGACGTCTTTGTCTTCTAGTCTTCATAACTTGTACCCCAGCATGAATCCTCTTCGTCTTTCTTGTTCAGGAACCACTGAAATATGCATGAGTTGGATTAACTTCCCCTTAATTCATGCAGCATGTCTTGAAAAGCTTTCTTTATAGACTCCTTTTTGGCGAAGTTTCTGAATCAGCTTCCCCCCAAACCGATATCCATATCTTGAGCAGATTCTGAAACTTTGATGTAGCTCGAACGATCTTCTAATTTTGACATTTAAAGTGCACAGCGGAAGTAGAAGAATAATCCAACCACACAAAATAATACTGCCTCTATACTGTTTTATAACATTTGGTTTTGGTGAATTTTTGTTTGGGGGAACATGCAAGAAATCAACAACAATTTTCTCACGCTTGCAAAATACTTCACACAAATCATACTAAGTGAACTAGAAATAAAGGTACACTACTTCACCTGGAAGTTGAACTGATAACTCTAAAGTACATGTTCTTCCCCCATGATGGTTATGAACTCTCGGAAACATCATTAACGTATATGCTCATATACTCGAGAAGTTTTTGTCTTAAGCAAAAATCTTGAAAAGTTATGAACATCGTTGAAGAACTTTTAAAATTTTGCTTAGACTGTGAAGTACCATTGACGTTCTGAAACCCAATAATATCTCGTGAGAATTGATTGCTGATCACATCTCTACTCTTTAAACTCTCTGGCTAACTTTCCAACCTCGTATTCTGTCGGCTATTACTGATGACCACTGATGGAGACAACCGTTTATAACGAACTTGAAACTAAAGTACAATCCCCCAAATTTGTGACTTAATCTTGCACTATTGTTGATTGAAGAACAGTGCAGAGGCAAATCTTTAAGTACCATATACCCAACATCAAAGGTATATAAAAAGTACAACACCTCTTGAAACTATCCACATCTGCATCTGCGTGTGACACTGAGCACTACAACATAACTCTTTTAAGTGATAGCTATACACTGTGAGCACTAAAACATAACTCCTTACATCAGGTATAACTAGATAGATCAAGTCTAAATCTTTAACCTTAACGCTCAAGCAAGTTTGAAAGTCATGCATCCAACCAACTCCGACTTAAAGATAAAATAAGTACACTCATTCGTGAAATCCCACTTCAATCTTAAATAAGTAATACCGTACAAAAACCCCATAGTCATCTTTCGTTAAATACCAATACTAGCCGTTTGACATTTGAGTGAATCTTATATAGGATCGTTTTAGTGTGATGTATTGTGTTTGTTGTGTTGTTGTTTGAAATCATGGTAAAGATACAAACTTTGTAAGATATTTGACGTTTTAGGGATGAAAGTTGTAAATTTTACTAGTTTTATGCGTGTTTTGGTTAACAAGGACTAATGATGTACTAACTTTTGTTGATAAGAGTTGAAGTTTGGAAGAATATAACACTCATTAAGTCCTTTTAAAGAACCAAGGATGAACTTTGAAAATTCTTTCACTTGAAGGGACTAATTGTGAATTTTCTTGGTTCAGTTGGGTGGAGGATCTGTTGGCGGAGGTTCGGTTGTGGAAGATCGGCTGGTGGAGGATCGGTTGGTGGTTGTTCGGCTGGTGAAGGTTCGGTTGTGGAGGATCGGCTGGTGGAGGATCGGTTGTGGAGGATCAGCTGGTGGTGGTTCGGCTGGTGGAGGATCGGTAGGCTGCAGGGTCGGTTATGAACCTGCTTATTCTAAAAATTTAATTCTCCACAGGGTCGGTTAGAGGACTCGAACTCGTGAACTAGAACTTTAATTCTTAATACAACCTCGTTAACCAACTGTGCTAGAGGCCAGTTGGTGTTAGTTTTCTTCTTTTCAGCAATTTAAGACTTTGTTGGCTTGGTCTTTTCTTTACAAGTGCTAACTCTATCAACGGATGGTTCGGTCAAAGTTTAAACACATTCGGTCGTTGCTTCTTTTCCTCTATTTAGATGTAATAACCGATTTAATATTCTTCACCTAATTCTTCAAATGTCTTCATTGTCTTCTATTTTCTTCAAATTTTGTCTTCAAGAAACGACAACAAAAAAACTTAAAACGTGTAAAGTTTGAAACTTTTTGAATTAGAAATATTTTTAACACATTTATAAACAAGAAAGTAACAAACTTTAATGAAAACAAAGCTTAAAAATTGATTTTTGTTTGATGTTTTTCACACTAGGTAACCGATCCAAACACCCCTTTTACACGACACAAAAAAACTTTTAAGCCACAAAAACACAATACAAAACACCCCTGGTTAACTCTTGATACCAATTGTTAACATTAAAGATTCACAAACTAGGAAAGATCCGGAGGTCGGGGGAGAAAGAATAAGTAGAAAGCCATATTTATTAGATTAGAGAGAAAAGGCAGAGAGGAAAATATGTGTGTGTTTTCTACAAAGAGAAAACACACACTCTTTATGATACAAATGATTTTCTCACCCATCCATGGAAGTATGGAGGGGTATATATAGGCCTAGACACACTTAACTATCCTAACTTGACATTTCTAGTCCTTACGTATCCGGCTTATATAAAATTAATGTAATTCCATATAAGTCTTCATATTTTAAGGCTAACACAACGGCTCATATATTTTCCATTTAAATTTTATAAAAGGATATACGGGAAAACGTTTTTACCAAACTTTATATTTTAACTTCATCAACGCTCACTAGACTCGCATATTGTGTACCACATGATATCAATAGTTAAATTTAAACAACATCAATCTGAGCACCCATGTTAGTTTAACAAAGCTAAATCTTTCATCCAACAGAAATCTTTACAAAATATTAATCGATATTAATACATAATGAAAAAATTAATGTAAAAACCCGTGCATAATTATTAGTTGTACTTATATCACATTACAAAACCATTAAACACGAGCACGTGACTTATAACTAGTATCTCTTATATAATAAGAGATATTTTTTGTTCAAATTTGACTCTTCAATCGATCAATTAGGAGAGCTCAATTGAAACATGCAGTCAATCCATCGACCATTTTAAAAGTCAAAGCCTAATGTCTCGGGTCAACATCCATCAAATTTCGTTGTTTTATGAAAAAAATATTCCAAAACTGATGTGTTCAGATTAGAAAAAAAACTTAAATAAAAAACTTGTTGACTGAAGTTTGAATTTATGAAAAAAGCTACTGGTTCCCTCATTTCCCTTTCCACGAACCCTCTTCTTCCCAAACCCTAACCCGCACCCAAAATCCCAATAAACCAAACACCGGTATCTCAAACAACAAATCGATAACGAAAATGGCAAAACGTTTGATTCCATGTCCCAACACCATCTTGAACGAGAAGTTAATCGAATAAAACATAAACCCACAAACAATTCATTCCTAATTAAAAATCATGTCAGCAAGTGGAGGAATTAAAAGATATGTTTTTTAATCAAGTTTTAAATGTCTATAATTATTAATATTATGTTTTTTAGTTATTATGGCACATGTATAAAATATATATCAAGATCAGCTAAATTGTTCAATAAATAAAGTTGTGTATCGTTGCATTTGATATTTAGGATAAGACCAAATTTATGTTCTTGATTTAGACACAACTCTAAGAACCCTTTGCTTCTAAGAGACCTAGGTGTAGTAACACCATAACACCAATTTTTTGCCACCACGTCAGCGCCACATCAACATAACACCAACACCACTCTCAGGTGTAGTAACACCATTAACACCACTTTTTGGGACCTACTTTTTTTTTCTTTTCTATTTATTTAACCAAATTAAATTATAATTAAATATTTCATTATTTAATAAAAATATAAATTATAAATAAAAAAATTAAAAACAAAAAAAGATTTAAAAAAAATAGATTGGGCCTACACCCGCTTCTTCCTTGTTCTTCTTCCTCTCGATCTGTAACAAAAAATACACACACATGAAAACACACACTTAAAAAACATACACCAGAACACACACAAAAACACACACAAACACACACTATGCACACACTCAATTTTTTAAAAGAAAAAAAAAGAAAATTGACACCAACGCGCATTGGTGGCTTAACGCCGAGCCCAACGGCGTTGGCCAACGTTGGAAGGCGGTGTGGTGACGCCACCAACGCGGCTGCCACATAGGCATAACGCCGGTGGTGGCGTTACGGTACCCAAGGCTCTAAGTGTTTCCTTTCCATGCATTTGTATATCTTTATTTATAGAGATGAAACTTTTAGTCAAAAGCTAAAAGTTGAAACTCATAGTCAAAAGAGTTATGAGTATTAATCGGCAAATTAATCTCATAACCTCCTCCATAATTACAATAGTGGTTACAAGACCAATTAAATATGGCCATTAAGTTGCAGTTATAACTGCCATTGAATATGTCAGAATTGTTATAAGTTAGTTAGAATTCAGTTCCAGCAAGTTAGCTTGCTGATGAGTTTGCTCCCTGAAGGAGCTTACTCCCTGATGATTCAATTCCTAAGTATACCCAATGAAGAGTATTTCCCGCTAAACATTCATCAGCCTGATGGATTCATCAGTGTCACTCACTAAAGAGTATATTGTCATTCCATGAGCACCTAAAATTTAAATTTACCACTATTAGAGCCAGGGTGGTTCAGTAACCTAATGGGCGTACACTCCGTACATCTAAACCCATTACCAAGCGTGACCTGAAGCCCTGAGTTACACTAAATTTCCAACAAGCCTCCCTAATTTAATATAATTCCTTTTTGCATGAACATTAAATATAGACCAAAACCAAAACCAGTGCATAAATGAAAATATTTTGAAGATTGAATTTCCACCTTAGTACATAATCAAAGTGTTTTAAGAATTGAACCCTTTAACCCATCTCAATCAACTGAAGATAACATACACATAAGTTTTCAAAAAATTAAATTGCCCCTGATACTAAATAAGCCATGTGTCCATATCCATTTCATGAATTTTTCAAGAGCTAAAAGCCCAAAGCTCTCTAAAACGGAAAAACTTCACATTCACATAGGTAGTTCCTTTATTCATGCATATGCCTTGCACATTTCTAAATGAACCATTACGAAGAAAACCCTTCAGTTTATCCTTTAGTAGATCTGAGCACATCATTGGGATGATATGTAAATGCATGTGCTCTAGTCCCCTAAACATCAAGCTTTCCACATCGAATTCAACTCCTCAGTTTTCTCAGGATGGAATTGGGTGTCTTAATATTCAGTGACTAAGTTGAACTTAAAACCCATCCCTTTAGCCGACTTTAAAACCAAGTCTCTAGCCAAACCCTTCGTTAGTTGATCAGCTAAATTTTGTTGAGACCTTACAAACTCTATAGAAATCACCCAATTCATGATAAGTTTATGAATCATGCTATGCCTTACACCTAAGTGTCTAGACTTCCCATTATACATCTAGCTATAAGCCTTTGCCAATGTAGTTACATTATTACAACAGCTAGAAATAAGTGCTATAGGTTTAAACCACAATGGAATTTCAACAATCAAGTTTTTCAAAGATTCAACTTCTTTACTAGCAAATGCTTAAGACACAAATTCATATTCTATTGTTGAAATTGTGATGCAAGTTTGCTTCTTGGAAACCTATGAGATATCACCTCCCCCAAGAAAGAATACACAACCACTTGTTGAATAATTTTCTTTAGTGTTGTTGATCCAACTTGTATCAGTGTATCCTAGAACCGAAGGATATCCAGTATATGTGAAACTATAATCCCTAGTTTTCTTCAAATACTTTAGTACCCGTTGAACAGCTTGCCAATGCTGAGTACTAGGATTACTAGTGTACCTACTCACTTTCCCCACTTCAAAAGCAATATTAGGCATTGTGTAAGTCATGGCATACATTAGGCAATCAATTACCCTAGAATACTCAAGCTAAGATACAACCTTACCATTATTTATCTTCAGCTTCTTACTTATATCTATAGGAGTACTTACTGGAGTACAATCAAAGTAATTCAATCTCTTTAGAACCTTCTCAATATAATGAGACTGAAAAATTGATATTTTGTTACTTTTATGTTTGATCCTTATACCAAGCATAACATCAGCCTCTCCTATGTCCTTCATGGAGAACCTTGATTACAAGAACTCTTTTATGAGGTCTACATGATCTTGGCCAGTTCCAAAGATTCGTATGTCATCAACATATAAACAAGTGGTGACTCCTTTACCAGATTCATCAAATTTGCTATATACACATTTGTCATCTTGATTTAATAGATACCCACTAGACAAAATCACTTCATCAAATTTTTTATGCCATTGTTTAGGTGCTTGTTTTAGTCCATATAATGACTTTACAAGTTTGCAAGCCTTGTTTACATTTCAAGGCATGATAAAGCCCTAAGGTTAGTTCATATAAACTTCCTCATCTAATTCATCATTCAAGAACAGTCTTTACATCCATTTGATGAATAATCAAATTGTGGATTAATGCCAAAGAAATCAACAGTCTTATGGTACTAATATGTGCCACTAATGCATAAGTATTGATGTAGTCTATTCTTGACTTTTGTCTAAAGCCCTGAATGACCAGTCTAGCCTTGAACTATTCAATAGTTACATTGACCTTCATCTTTCTTTTGAAGATCCATTTGCAACCCAGAGGTTTCCAACCAGGTGGTAGATCAGCCACCACCTAAGTGTTCTTTCCTATGATGGAATCCATCTCATCATTTATTGCTTCCTTCTAGAAAATAACATCATAGAACTTCATTGCTTCATCAAATATTTTAGGGTCATCCTCCACATTAAAGCAATAGGTGTGTTGGTTGGAGTCCTTATCCTTTATTCATTCAATTAAGTATAATTGAAACTAGGGTCCAAAATATTTTGGAGTTCTATTCCTTTTGCTTTTTTTATGCTCGGGTTGTTGTACCAAGACCTCTTCAGGGACCTCTGAAACACTAATATCATCATCATCAGTTCCACTTGTATTTAAAATCCTGTGACTTGGTCTAGGTATAGACGAGGATCTATTCTCATCAAATATCGCATTCGTTGATTCAATAATGGAGTTAATTGAGACAAACGTGTTAAGTTCTATAATATAAAACATGAATGCCTTGGAATGTTCAACATATCCAATGAAGATGCAATCTATTCATTTATCACCCAAATTTTTTAGCTTTGGATCAGAGAGTCTTACAACTACCCTACAACCCCAAACTCTAAGATAGTTCAGGTTTGGTTTCCTTTTAGTCCAGAATTCATAAGGGATAGTTTTTTCCTTTTATTAGGAACCCTATTTAATAAATAGCAATTTGTTAACATAGCTTCACCCCGAAACCCTTCAATCAGTCCTGAATAGGACAACGTGGATTTATCCATTTTTTTGAGTACCCGTTTTTTCTTTCAGAGATATAATTTTATTGTGGAGTATGAGGAGTAGTCGTTTCATGGATAATACACACAAACTAAAAATATAATGCATCCATATATTCACTTCTCCTATTAGTTCTATGTCTTTTATTAGAGCTCCTTGTTGCAATTACACTTTAGTTTTTACATTTTAAAATTATCTAATACTCCATCCTTAATATGTAATAGATAAATATAACAAAACCTAGAAGCATCATCAATAAAAGTCAAAAAAAAAATCTTATTCCCCTAAGTAGGAGTTGCATGCAAATCACATAGATCACTATGTATTAACTCCAAAACTTTAGTTTTATGTCTTGCACTCTAAAAATGTTTCTTATTGATTTAAGTCAACATACAGGTCTTACACTTTTCAGTGTTCAAATCAAAGGCTCAAATTAACCCATCCTTAGACATATCTTGCATTCTTTTAAAGTGTACATGACCAATTCTAGCATGCCAAACGGTTGAATCATTCAGTTTAGAGGTTAACATAAAAGTTTAATCAACAATATTATGATCAATATTAATCCCAAACATTTGATTGCATAAATAACTAAAACCAATAGTTATACAGTGTTTAGACAAAACAAATTTATCATATTCAATCACTTGCTTGTAACCACGCTTATTAAAAACACTACTTGAAAGCAAGTTCTTTCTAATTTTAAGAACATGTAAAACATTAAACAAAAAAAATCTTGCCTGAACTAAATCTTA
>BQNB010011996.1:48555-80159 GCA_026074375.1 Tanacetum coccineum
AAAAGAAAATTTTCTAAAAAAGCAAAATATTTTTTTGATAATTTTTGTATTTTTTATGAATTAAATAAACTTTTATCTAAACTAAATTATAAAAAATATTAAACGTTTACAAAAAATTCTGAAAAATTTACACAAAATACTAGAGACTATAAGCTACCTACGAAAAATAACAAACACCACACAGCTTATCAAATAAGCCCGAAAATAAGCTTGGACAGCTTATTAGCTTATAAGGGCAAAACGTGTATAAAACCAAAGCCCCTTGAGTCTATAACGAAAAAGACCCAAGGGCGCAGTGGTTAAGTGTGTGTGGGATAAAGGGGATGTATTGCTTGGTCCCGGGTTCGAGTCTTGCTCACCCGGACCAAGTATCTTCCCTTTTTTTTTTTTTTTAAACTCTAGGGTAGAAATTGTAATAAACTAAACTAAAGGGTAGGCGGGCAAACTATATTAAATTTACACTATAGTTAAAACGGGTAACCCTACACTATGAAAAAGTGACAAAACAGACCCTACGCTTGGCTTATTTTTTAGCTTATTAAAAAGTGATTTTTAGCAAAAACTCAAAACATGAAAGTTAAAGAACAGCTTATAATTAACAACTTTAACAAAGACACTTTTGACTTTGGTCAAAAGAATAAGCTATAAAATAAGCTTAAAGATGACAGCAAGCTAAAATGGCTTAAAGGCCAACTTTTCTAAGTCTTATGGTTGAATAAGCTAAGCTAAGGACTAAAATAAGCAAAAAGGGTTTAAACTAACTTAAATAAGCTAAAAGGAAAAGAAAAGCTAAACTAATAAGCTGTGGAAAAGGGCTTAAGTGACAGAAAAGCCTAACTAAAGCTTAAAGAGCTAAAGTGCTTAAAGCTAGGACAAATAAGCTAGAAAAAAGGAAATAAGTAAACTAAATATCTAGCTTAACCTAAAAAGCTCTTGGGAAACAGTTTGAGCTTATTGAATAAGCTGAATAAGCTAAAATCAAAACTTAAGCAATTCCTCAGCCTAAGGGATTCAAAAACAGCCAAGAGGCATGTTTGGGCTTAGAAATAAGCACACAAATAAGCTTATCAAGGGCTGAGACTTTGAGGGCTTATACTAGAGCTTATATGCTCTAGAAATAAGCCAAATACTTGGGCTTAAATTGGCTTAAAGGCTGAGAACAATGAGCCTAAAGTTCCCCTTTTGCACCAGGGGAACTTTAAGGCAAAGCTCAAGGGCTTATTTGACAGCTTATTTTAAGCTGTCAAATAAGCTCTAAAATCACAAATAAGCTCAAACAGATTGAGTGCTATAGCCAAAGGGCTTGTGCACCAATTTTGAGCTTTTGAAAATTAATTTTACTTGCTTATTTTTGTGAATGAAAAAGGGTCCTTTGGTTTTGAGAAACTGTGACAGAAATGTTTAAGTGAATTTGACCCACAAAGTCAAAAGGACAAAGGGCTTGTGACAGCCCTTTTTTAACACACAAATCACACACTTTTTGATGCTTAAACTCAAACCACAAGTGCTTAATCAAATAAGCACTTGTGGGATTCTTAAAACCTTAACAGTTTCAAAAGAGGTTTTAGAAAACCTTGGAAAACAATTTTTCAACTAAAAATGTTTTAAAAACAGCTTAAGAGTGACTTAAAACTTGTGCTTAAATTGACCAAGTAACCATAACCCATGCCAAAACCCTTTTTGACCCGTTTTGGTCTTGTGCCAAACACCCCTTTATCTCAAAACTGTCAAACCAAAATGGTTTTAGAATCCATTTTTAAACTAAAACTTTAAAAACCTTTTATCTACTCCTACTTATTTTAACCTATTTAAGCTATTTTAAAACTAAAAATACTAGCTTATTAAGGAAAATAAGCTAGTTTCTCTACTAGCTTATTTCACTATTATGACAGTTTTTTAAGAAATAAGCTAATGTAGGACAAAATTATGCAATAAAAAACTTACAACAGCCTAATAATAAGCCTAAACTAATGTCTTAACAAATATGGAAAGCAAATAAGCTAGTGTCTAAAAAATTAAAGCAATGGAAATTGAGAGTTGTAACCTTGGATTTTGTTGTCTCAGAAACAAGGCCACTCTTTCTGAGTGAGTGGCCTAAGAAACCTGTCCTAATGGCTCCCTAGCCTCTATTCCCTGAGCAATAAGCTCAATAAGCTTATATGAGCTTATTTCTCCAAATGCTTCCAAAAACAAAATCCAATGAACATTTATGAACTAAAATCACATGAGACAGTATTTGAGAGCTTTTTAATAGGTATTAAACTGAATTTGAGCTTATTAACAAGAATAAGCTCAAATTAGCTTATTGAGAGCTTATAAAGTAAAAACGGCTTAATTTTTCATAAAAACTGAAAATTACAATTGCAATAAAGAAGTTAACTAGAAAACTCTTTAAATTACAATAAACACTTAATTAAAAACAGAATTAAAACTTAAAATAAGCTACAATGTTTGCCTCAATGGCTTACAAGGCTATTTATAGCCGAAAACTAAAGGCTGAGGTATTCATCTCATTTCCTCTATCTTACTGCTGTGCTTGTTTATTGTATACAACACGAACACAGTTGTGTTTTGTATGTGTGAGAGTGTTAAAAGCTCTAATCATGACCCTTAATCTTTAAAAATCAACTCGGTCGTCGATTTGGTCCCTTGGGGGAATGTGGGATTTGCCCAAGTTGCAACTTTATGGCTGGGAAAGGTAGTGGAGGAGGGGGAAGGTGAGTATCCATGGTGGAATTGGGTTTACAGGGTAAAAGGAGGTTAAACACCCCGTGAGTGTGTTTGAGAGGGAAAAAGGGGCGGGAAAAAACGTTGGAGGGTATAACAGAGTGAAGGTTTCACTCTTTGGCAAAAATGGCCCCTCTAGGTTATAGTTGTTATTGCACCCACGGTCCTTGTTGGGTTATAACTTTGGGGACTTGGCAAAACAAGTCCCCAAGAGTTATAGGACTTATTGCATCTTTCGTCCTTGGAGTACAAGTTAGGGGGGTTGGCAGTTTTGCCCCCCTACTTGTTACTTTGAGCAAATTGCAAAATCAGCCCTTGTCTTTTCTTTTCCTCTTTTCTTCTTTTTATATAAGTTTAGGGTTTGGCAATTTCAGCCCCCTAAACTTGATATTTCTTGACTTTTGGCCACCGGGGTTGACTTGGTTGACTTGGACTTTGAACCAGTACTTTTCTGTTGGACTATTTTGACTGGAATTTATTTTCCGCTTTTTGAATTGGCTTTGTCTTTCACAGTCTTTTCCATTCCGAAGTCCGTTTTGTCGTTTGGCTTTGTTTTTCGTCCTTTTCATTGGTTATCCGTTCCTGCACAATACATTAGCAAAACAAAGCGTATCTTTGGGCATTTTTAAAAGGTCCGATTTTTGGTTATTTAGCTTGTTTTAAAGGTAAAAAGGGAATGTGTGTTTAAGCACATAAAAAATATACCAAAATCCCCCAGACTAAGGTATTACCGTGTCCTCCACGCAATGCAATGAAGTAAGCATATTACGAAAACACAAGAATTCTCAAATATCTCCTCGGACTAATAACTTTTGTGAAAAGTAGCAAAGTGTTTGTCAAAGGAAATTAAAAATCAAAGCTTCGACAGTCCCGTTTTCCACCATTTTTTTTATTGTAAACTAACTATACCCTAATATTTTTGGATTTTTCTTTTTTTGACTTCCTGATTTGAGAACTTCCCTTTATTATAACAGCATTGGGATTCATAGAATGAGAAAACGACAATAGAATAATCTACGATGCCTGACGGATAAATTCAATCGTCCCCGATTTTTCACTAGCTCCAAGCCAAGCAATTAAACAAGATCATTTATAAATATAAGTCTAAATGCTAAGCACTCATACTTATGACTTGTGAACTTTTAACTCCCAACATGAATATATGGTTTAAATGTGTGTACTCATTTCAACTCAACCATAGATCAACTTATTTTCATAGTCGTGATTCAAGATGAATCATGACTCAAAGCAACAATCTTATCAGGACCTTGTAACTTGATTTTAAAGAACGAGATTTTAACTGTAGAACTTTTTGCAACATCTTCATCATTATACTCATAAGTTCTTAAAGCTAGGAATGCGTTGTTTAGTTTGAACACCTACTTAGGCCTCGCTCCCTAGTAGGATATCACAACCAACGACCGATGTTCTTAGTTTGAAAACCCACCCCGTTGCTAGCGTAGTGGGGAATCACAACAACACCTTCTTCCTAATATGGCTAAGGATTAGTGTTTTAGTTTGAACCCTCACCTAGACCTCGCTTCCTGGTGAGATATCACAACACACCAAATCCTTAGAAGTAAAGATGTCTTAGTTTGAACCCCCACCTCGTGGTTAGCGGAGTGGGATATCACGACACATCTTTTACTTGCTCCATATAATCAAATGTATGCTTCATTGGCAAAATTTCAATATTCATGCGTTTTTGCATTCATACTTCATTCATGCTTCTTTGGCATTTTAACTTTCGAATTATTAAGAAAAATCTCGCTTTAAAGAATCAGGGTACAAATTTGAAGCTTTTTCTAAAAACATCGATTGACTTAGTTGAACTGAATTGAGTACGTATGATTAGGTGGATTAGAAGCTAATGGGAGAAAAAGACACAAGTTACTCATATAAGTTTTTGTTCAGCACATAAACTTATATTTAACTCTATCACTTCTTGTTCTTCACCTTTTTAAAATTCGAAGCAATCGAATTCGTGAAAGCTTAGCCTACCAGTGGTAAGTTGAGGAACTAGCTAGGGCTCAACACGCCCGATCGAGTCAAAAATTATTCTCATTCTACCCATTGGGAAAGTCAAAACTGTGACAAAACACTTATTTTATTTTTGAAATTTTTTTAAATTTTTTCATTTTTTTGGTATTTTTGCAAAAATTTGGTGGTAAAAACGGGATTACGTGATAACAACGACTGCAGGCAAAAATCAAATCGAAGATTCCCCCCCCATACTAGAACTAAACATCGTCCTCGATGTTTCAAAGGGGTATCTACGTAAATCTAAGGCCGTTTATGAAGTGTGCCAAAAGATAAAACGTTAGTCGATTAGATTTGGATACTGGATTCCCAAACTGAAGCTGAGGATGTGAAACTCATGTGAAATACTGCAAGTATGAGAGTCTTCACAATCCGGGAATTCCTGGACATACAATACAAAGCACACAAAACATGGACAAAACACGGGTAATGGAAAATGAAAGCCTTCTCACACACAAACACTTATTTATTACATACTACGGATAAGCATGGGGTGCCTCCCACGAAGCGCTTGTTTAGGGTCCCGACGCTTGACCCGTCCCCCGAATTTATTGGTCCATGGGGAACGTTTGGAGATCCGGGACAACCTCGGTTGGTATGTCCCCTCCAAAGTAATGTTTGATACGATGACCATTCACTTTAAAGTTGGGCCCGGAGTTTTGAGATAAACACGATGGTGCCATATAGGACAAACTTGGACAATGGTGAATGGTCCAACAAACGGGATTCAATTTACCCGAGGAAATCTTCAGTCTAGAGTTGAGAGGAGGACCAACGATCACCAACGTTGAAAACGCGTTTTTTTGATCTTAGCAACGAGTATCCTCTGGTTTTCTCTTTATAGATTCAAAGAGTTTCTCGTGTAAGGCCTGATTCACGAAGTGTCATTTAGTTTCATCAATTGAACTATCCGTGATCTACCCCGCATTTTGAATATCAAAATTTGTTATGCTTGAGAGCCCAGATAGCTTTGTGCTCTAGCTCGATCGGTAGATGGCATGCCTTCCCAGTAACACAAGCTTATAAGGAGTACACCCCTGATGGGTGTTTTTGTAAGACTGTACGGGAAGTCCATAAAGCATGACATCTAAACTTGTCGACCATGAGGGGAGGCACGATTTTCTCCACGGTTTCTTTCAAGAATAACGCTTTAAACCACGATTTGAACACCATCAACTGCCCACTTTGTTTGTGGGTGATAACGTGGAGAGACATGAGTTTACACCATACTTAAGCATGACCTTTGTAAATTGTCATATGAAAAGTGAAGTTCCACGATCACTAGATAGCCTCCGGGTGCACCAAATCGAGAGAAGAGAGTTTCAAAAAGTTTGCAAACAACTCTGGCATCATTGGTTGGAAGCGCCTTATTGCTTCAACCCATTTTGACAAATAGTCAACAGCCCACGAGTATGTACATGTTCCTTTTGAAGAAACGAAACGGCCCATAAAATCAATGCCCCAGATGTCAAAGATTTCCGCAAAACTGGATGGAGTTTTGTGGCATCTCATCACTTGCGTAATTATTCCTTGACGTTGACAAATGTCACAATTGGTGACAAAGTCATGGGCATACCTTGTATATGGAGGGAAGGGCCAATAAATCCTGAATCGAAGATTTCTCTGGCTAGTGTAATTGGCACCATAGTGCCCCCAGTAGGTCCACTATGACAAGCTTTGAGAATGTCTAAAGCTTCTTGCCCATAACACTACGTCTTATTCACCTGAATCCGCACAGTTTGTTAAACAGGAAAGGGATCATCCAGAAATACTGCTTGACATCCTTTAAGAATTTTATTTTTTGTTGGGATGTCATATTCCCTTGAATAACAAATTTCCCTCATGGTAAGTTTGCAAAATCGGCAACCATGGGGTACTATCAACTTTAAAGCAATTAGATCCAAGGGTTTTCGAGAGGAAATGCTTCATTTATTTCCTTGTTCTCTCGAACGTTATCTTGGTGAGGATTTTCCAGTCTGAAATGATCTGCATCAAAGATTTTCAGCTCCTTTTTTTGTCTCGAACATCATGCAAACTCTGGAGCAATAAGATCCACCGCATTAGTCTTAGCCTTAGCATCCTTCCTTAGCAAAGAATACTTTGATGGTAAGTGATCATATACACTATGCTTTTGGACATGACAAGATATGAACGAATCGAAATTTCTCAAAGGTCATACACTACAGCAAGTAATATCTTTTCTGTAGTTAGTGTAGTGATTTTGAGCCTCATTCAACAGTCCTTGCTAGCATAGTGTAATAGGCTGAAAATGCATGTTTTTTCTTTGCCCGAGGACTGCCACCACTTGCAAAGTCGCTAAGCATCTGCAATCAAGTTCAAAGGCAAGTCCTCATTCGGGAGCAATTAAGATCGGAGCCTCAGTTAGTTTTCTTTTGAGTGTATTAAAAGAATCGATACACTCTTCAGAAAAGACAAATGGAGTTTCCTTTTCAAGCAAATGAGTCATAGGACGGGCAATTTTCGAGAAGTCCTGAATGAATCGTCGGTAAAAACCGGCGTGCCCAAGGAAACTACGGACACCTTTGACAGAAGTCGGATGAGGGAGTTTAGCTATTACTTCGACTTTAGCTCTATAACGCTCAAGTCCCGACTATAGAAATTTTATGTCCATGAACAATGCCTTCCTTTACCAAGAAATGGCTCTTTTCCCAGTTTAAAAGACAAAATTGTGGTCTTTCACACCGCTTCAACATCTTTATCTAAATGGGTTAGCACGTAGAAAAAGATCGTCCAAAGACCGAAAAGTCATCCATAAAATACTTCCAGTCGTTTTTCAATCATATCGTGGAAGAAATGCCATCATACATCTTTGGAACGTGCCCGGAGCATTGATAGGCATAGCCAATAAGGCTTGCGACCGATAAGCTAAAAGCTCCGTATGGCATGTAAAATTTGTCTTTCTTGATCTTTTGGTCAATTGGATCTGAAACGTAACCCGAAAGCCATCGAGAAACAGTATATTCGTTTTCCTTCTAGTTCATTCCCGAGACATTTGTCCACTAATGGTTAATGGTAAGTGGTCTTTATTCGGGTGGCTTTCATTAAGTTTTCTGTAAACAATACATACTCGCCATCCCGTGACCAATCGCGTAGGAATCAGCTCATTCTCATCATTTGTGATACGGTCATACCATCCTTTTAGTACACAATGTACCGGGCTCACCCAATGGCTGTCAGAGAGATGGGTAAATCAAATCCAGCGTCACGGAGTTTTTCAACCTCCTTTTTTTTTGATAACATCGTGGATTTTTGGGTTTACCCTTCTTTTGACTTTGCACAGAGGTTCCATAGTCCTCTCCATAAGAATTTTGTTGAGTATAAATTCTGGCCTAACACCCTTAATGTCGGAGAGTTATCCAAGCGATGGCTCGCTTGTGGACTTAAGAACCATGAGAAGGCTGCCCTTTTCCATCATCTTATTAAGTCTTTAGCAAATATGACAGGCAACTAAGTCGTCGCCTCAAAAAATGCTACCAAGAATGAGATGGGGTGGCAGTTCCTTGAGTTCAACCTCGGGAGGTTCATTAACAGAAGATTCAACGGTTTTAGCTTCACAGAGTTTTGAGTTCTTTCCTACCTCCAGGCATATATTGTTCATGATTTGGGAGGGGGGGTGGTGTTCACTGTTCAAAATTGCTTCAGAATCAGGATTTCCCCCCTCAGGATCCATGGTAAGAATGATCACTTCAGATGAATTGGATCATCTTCCAAGCAAGAAACGAATCTGCATCTTCCATTAAGAGAAAGTCACTGTCCCCCAAAGGAGTGAGATTTGGAGAATAAGTAGAAACAATAGGCTCAAAATATGAGTGGGATTGCCGACTCGCGATCACAGGTTTGAAAATCTAGGCACCTCTTGAGAATACTCACACAATCCATTTCGAAGACGTCAATTTTGTTTGCCGTCATATGGTCGTAATCAGCTGTGTATTTGAAGTCTGGTCCAGGGTTGAATGTGATGGCCTCCTTGCCAACACGAAGGGTAATCTCGCCTTCATAAACATCTATCAGAGCATGACTGTTTTCAAGAATACATCGCCCGCCCGAGATTAAAGGGAACTCGGGGTTCTGGTTCAAAATCAACACTACGAATACAGCTGGAAAATGGAACTTTCCCACCATTAGAACGGACGTCTTTAGCAATAACCGATTGTTTCAGTGATTGAACGATCTGCTAAGTTCATAACGTCATGCAAGTTGGGGTAAATCAGGAAGAGCGAGATCTTTCCAGACAGAATAAGGCATAGAATAATGCCTCGCACAAGACGGCCAATGCTTGCTTGTAGTACTCCTCGAAAATCACATGGAATTAGAAATCGGACCAGGGTCCCCAATTTCTTCGGTAACTTGTTGAGTGATGACCGCATGAACAGTTCTCATACAAAGGAGTCCCTTGCCAATATAATTCGCATCAATTTTTCCTTGTTTATTCCAAATCAAGGCTTTAAAGTCGAAGCAAATTTAGCATGACACAAGGCATGTTAAAGCTAATCTCTAAACTTAAATCTTTAAAGATTTCTAAATTTTCCTCGATTTGGTCTTAGTGTTTCCTTAGCGCTTTTCATCCATTTCTCTTTCGTGCTGGAAAAAGGAATTGATGCTTTAGTGAACTGGAGTAACAACTAGGAGCAACATTGGGCTTCCGAGGATTTTGATTACGAGACTGAATTTTGAACAACAGGAGGTTGGGAACCGTCTCGAGCTTCCGTTAATTTAGTAGGGAAGGCATCGTGTCCTTTGTCAACCTCAGTGTCAAGATTAAATGCTTTCGGATCCTTGATGGTAAACACCACTTCGGGTAAGTGATACCTTTAAAAAAACTTCCTTAGTGTTGGTACATGAGAGTGTTACCAAGGAAGAGTTCCAGAACCGAATAGGAAGCTGTATTAGCAGTAACAAATTTTGAAAGCATATCAGTTAAATTTGCCATTTGGGATTGCAGGTTTTGACCTTGGTTTTGCATGTTATCACCACCACTATAAGGATGCATCATTGGCTGTGACATATCTTTCAAAATCTGTTTTTGACACACCGTGTGTCTGAGGAGCAGGTCCTTGATGAGCTACTGGTTGATTAACTACTGGTTGATGAACCGGAGGTCGATAAATCTGACCTTGGTTGAAATTGTTTCCTCTGTTTTGATTGAAGTTATTTCCTCGATTGAAATTGTTTTGACTATTTGCATGAGGATTCTGAACTGGAGGAAAACCAGGAGGTCGAATTTGATTTGAGACCATCGAAGGTCGATAACCAGAATTAGCTTGATTGAAATTGGCCGCAGCGGCCTGGGACACATACTCTTGGATGTTGTCATGGTACATGTTGCTGTTAGTGGCTGGACAGTTTTGATAAGAATGACCTCCCCCACAAGTTACACAACTTATGTTTCAAAACGCTTTTTACGGGGGCAGAAGCTGGGTTCTGGTTCTTTTATCGGAATTAATGCCCGAAACATTCCTTGAGTTTTCAGCAACCTAATGAACTAGCTTGTGGGGGTGGAAGAACTTGTACTCATTTAAGCTACAACAGCTTTGTTTCATATGACTTACGACTATTTAAATGCTCCTCGATAAATTTTTACACATTCTCGAGGCATTTTGTTTTCCTTAAGAAGTTACCACCTGCCAGCTGAGTCAAATGAATCTTGATCATTTGAAATTTCGGCATTTATAAATGTATCGAGTAGAATGCAATTCTGAACAAACCCATGATGAGGGCATACCCCTTAAAGATCATTTTGAAACGATCCCGAAGCCTCATAAAACGTCTCATCAAATTTTTGCTGAAATCACGTGATTTCCCTTTCTGAAGATTTTGGTCGTTTTAGAGGGATGGAAGAATTTTGTTAATAAATCGAAACAAGAATCATCCATGTTTCAATCGACCGGAGGGGGTTCTTTCCTAGCCAAATCCTGGCTGCCCCTTTCCGAAGAAAATACGGGAAAAGCAAAAGTTTAACCACGTATTTGGTACGTTTCGGGAATCTTCATTAGTAGAAGTGATCTTGATTAAATAAGTAATTTGAGCATGGTGGGTCTTCTTTATCATTGCCAAAAAATTGCTTGTTTTGGACAATATTCAGAAGACCAATGCTTGATCTAAAGTTATTCGCGGTGATTTCAGGAATAACTATCGCAATCCTCGTATCCCTCCCTCGGTGGTGCTATCGAAGCAATTGCGCCATAAGTACTGATTATCAACATCAGTAACTAAGAGAGGATTATCTATGTTCTCAAAGATAAGATGATTCAACTGAAGTTTGTCAAAAAAAAAAGAAACTTGTGGTTGTCGACGTCTACGGGCTTGAGAACGAGTGCGCATGCACAAAATAGAAATAAAAAAAAGGAAATTTACACTAATTTTTTTGTGGTTTTCACAGATAATTTCAACAAATTGAGTTTATAAGACAATGAGATAAGACAACTTAAACCAAATAATCTGCTTACTTCACGGTAACTCTCAAAAAGATAAACTCACAGGTGAGCGGAGGAGTAGGAATAGCGCGAAGCTTATTTCTCCTTTCGGGTCGTAGTTCCTAGGAACAACCCTCCTTATACCCACTTTATAGTTTGTTTAATCTTTTCAAGGTGAGCCGTACGTCGTAAGAGACACAAAAGGCAAGTTTTTAAATCTTTTGTTCGAGTTGGGAACCAACAAGTTCACCGGAACTTATTATGATAATACCTCAGTTGAGAATATTATATTTTGGTATTTTACCAATTTGTGAATTTTATTTTCTTTTTTATGGACAATGTTTTTATATTTTTGATTTTTCTTTGGTTTTTTATCTGATAATTATACTAAAAGAAATGAAAAATATTTTTGTACTTTTTTATATTTTTATAATAAAAGAAAATATTCACAATTTCAAAAACAGATGGTCAAACGTAAAGATAAACGGTTGCACAGCCTCCCCGGCAACGGCGCCAAAAATTGATCCGCTCTGACTACACCTTAAAATATATATATAATATAATAAAATATCAAATATATAGTAAGAATAGTCAAAAAGCAGAGTCAATGATACCGAGAAGTAGTATAGAGCTTTCCCGGGTCGTAAATCCCCAACGAGGCTGGAATGGTAAATCGATACGATCGAAGATTTGAGTTTGAAGGAAGGAATGAGTTTGGGAAGTTGAAAAAGTCAAATTAAACAATAACGGACTAAAACGTTTAAGAAAAACCTAAAAATTACGAAATTAAACTAGAAAACGAAGGCCCGAATACCGGACAAAAGGGGGAAAACCTAAAATCTTTAAAAATAAGCCTACGAAGAAATTTTTGCTTCTAAACTACTCTACGGGTCAAATAACGAAGAATGAAAAAGACTAGACCGAAAACGGAGTTCGTTTGACCCAAAAACGAGTCAAAACAAAATCCCGCACCCGGACCGTGCTTTAAAAAGTAAAAAGTTGTAAAAATGATCCTACGAAAAATTTTATATTTTTCCTACAAACTAGATGATAAAAGAAAATTTTCTAAAAAAGCAAAATATTTTTTTGATAATTTTTGTATTTTTTATGAATTAAACAAACTTTTATCTAAATTAAATTATAAAAAATATTAAACGTTTACAAAAAATTCTGAAAAATTTACAAAAAATACTTTATACTATAGAGGTTCTACGAAAAATAACAAACCCAACACACCTTAAGCAATAAGCCCCGAAAATAAGCTAAACAGCTTATTAGCTTATTTGGGGAAAATGTACTTAAATATGTTTGCCCTTGGGTCTATAACGAAAAAGACCCAAGGGCGCAGTGGTTAAGTGTGTGTGGGATAAAGGGGATGTATTGCTTGGTCCCGGGTTCGAGTCTTGCTCACCCGGACCAAGTATCTTCCCCTTTTATTTTTTTTTTAAAAACTCTAGGGTAGGAAGTGTAACATTCTAAACTAAAGGGTAGGCGGGCAAAGTTTATTAAATTTACACTATAGTTAAAACGTGTAACCCTACACTATGAAAAAGTGACAAAACAAACCCTACGACATGGCTTATTTTTTTTGGCTTATTAAAAAGTGATTTTTAGCAAAAACTTAAAAACAAGAAAAATTAAAGAACAGCTTATAATTAACAACTTTATAACAAAGACAATTTTGACTTTGGTCAAAAGAATAAGACTATAAAATAAGCTTAAATGATGACCGCAAAGCTAAAAATGGCTTAAAGCTAGACTTTTTCTAAGCTTATGGTTGACATAAGCTTAAGCTAAGGTACTAAATAAGCAAAAAGTGTTTCACTAACTTAAATAAGCTAAAAGGAAAAGAAAGCAAACTAATTAAGCAGTGGAAAAGGTCTTAAGTGAACAGAAAAGCCTAACATAAAGCTTAAAGAGCTAAAGTGCAAAAATCTAGACATATTAAGCTAGAAAAAAGGAAATAAGTAAACTAAATATCTAGCCTAACCTAAAAAGCTCTTGGGAAATAGTTTGAGCTTATGGAATAAGCTGAATAAGCTAAAATCAAAACTTAAGCAATCCCTCAGCCTAAGGGGTTCAAAAACAGCCAAGAGGCATGTTTGGGCATTAGAAATAAGCATGCAACAAAATAAAGCATTATCAAAGGGCTGAGACTTGAGCTTAAACTATGAGCTTAAATGGCTCTAGAAATAAGCCAAATACAGGGCTTAAATTGGCTTAAAAGGCTGAGAACAATGAGCCCTAAAGTTCCCCTTTTGCAACATGGGAACATTAAGGCAAAGCTCAATGGTCTTATTTGGACAGCTTTATTTTAAGCTGTCAATAAGCTCTAAAATCACAATTAAGTCAAAACAGATTGAAGTGCTATAGCCAAAGGGCTTGTGCAACCAATTTTGAGCTTTGAAAATTAAATGTTTCTTCTTATTTCTGTGAAGAAAAAGGGTCCTTTGGTTTTTGGAAACAGTGACAGAAATGTTAAGTGCATTACTCACCAAAGTCAAAAGACAAAGCACTTGTGACAGCCCTTTTTTAACACACAAAATCACAGACACACTTTTTCATACGAAATTTTTGATGCTTAAACTCAAACCACAAAGCTTAAAAATCAAATAAGCCACTTGTGGTATTCTTAAAACCTTAACAGTTTCAAAAGAGGTTTTAGAAAAAACCTGGTAAAACAATTTCAAGCTAAAAATGTTTTTAAAAACGCTTAAGAGTGACTTAAAAACTATTGCTTAATTGGACCAAGTGAACCCATAACCCATGGCCAAAACTCTTTTTGACCTCACCTTTTGTTCTTGTGCAAACACCCCTTTAACTCAAAACGGACAAGCCAAATGGTTTTAGAATCCATTTTAAACTAAAACTTTAAAAACCTTTTATTCTACTCCTACTTATTGTTAACCTAATTAAGCTAATTTAAAACTAAAAATACTAAGCTTATTAAAGGAAAATAAGCTAGTTTCTCTACTAGCTTATTTCACTATTATGACAGTTTTTTAAGAAATAAGCTAATAAGGTAACAAAATTTATGCATAAAAAACTTACAACAGCCTAATAATAAGCCTAAACTAATGTCTTAACAAATATTGAAAGCAAATAAGCTAGTGTCTAAAAATTAAGCTAATTGGAAATTGAGAGTTTTAACCTTGGATTTTGTTGTCTCACAAACAAGGCACTCTTTCTGAGTGGAGTGGCCTAAGAAACCATTCCTAATGGCTCCCTACCTCTATTCCCGTGAGCAAAAAGCCAATAAGCTTATATGAGCTTATCTCTCCAATGCTTCCAAAAACAAATCCAATGAACATTTTAATAACAAAAATCACGATGAGACATATTGAGAAGCTTTTTACTAGGTATTATACTGAATTTGAGCTTATTAACAAGAATAAGCTCAAATTAGCTTATTGAGAGCTTATAAAGTAAAAACGGCTTAATTTTTCATCAAAACTGAAAATTACAATTGCAATAAAGAAGTTAACTAGAAAACTCTTTAAACTACAATAAACACTTAATTAAAAACAGAATTAAAACTTAAAATAAGCTACCATGTTTGCCACAATGGCTTACAAGGCTATTTATAGCCGAAAACTAAAGCTAGGTTTTTTTTCTCTATCTTCTTGCTGTGCTTGTTTGTAGACACACAAACACAGGTGTGTTTGTTGTGTGAGAGTGTTAAAAGCTCTAATCTTGACCCTTCAATCTTTAAAATTCAACTCGGCCGGTGCGAATTTGGTCTTGGGGGATGTGGGATTGCCAAGTTGGCAATTTTATGGCTGGGAAAGGTAGTGGAGGAGGGGGAAGGTGGGTATCCATGGTGGAATTGGGTTTACAGGGTAAAAGGAGGTTGAACACCCCGTGAGTGTGTTTGAGAGGGAAAAAGGGGCGGGAAAAAACGTTTGAGGGCTGTTACAGAGTGAAAGTTTCACTCTTTGGGGCAAAAATAGTCCCCTCTAGTTATAGATGTTATTGCACCCCACGTTCCTTGTTGGGTTATACTTTGGGGACTTGGGCAAAACAAGTCCCAAGAGTTATAGGAACTTAAATTGCATCTTTCGTCTTGGTGTAACAAGATAGGGGGTTGGCAGTTTTGCCCCCTACTGGTTATACTTTGAGGATATTGCAAAAACACCCTTCCTCTTATTCTTTCCTCATTTCTTCCTTTTATATAAGTTTTAGGGTTTGCAATTTCAAGCCCCTAAACTTAATTTCTTTGACTTTGGCCCCGTGGTTGACTGGGTTGACTATTGACTTAGACCAGATTGACTTTTCTGTTGACTTTTTGACTGGATTGAATTTCCCCGGCTTTGATTAGGCTTTGTCTTTCACAGTCCTTTTTCATTCCCGAGTCCCGGTTTTGGTCGTTTGGCTTAGTTTATTTTCGTCCTTTTCTTGGTTATCCGTTCCTGCACAATACAATTAGCAAAACAAGCATATATTTGGCATTTTAAGTCCGTTTTTGGTTATTTTAGCTCGTTTTTAAAGGTAAAAGGTATGTGTGTTTAAGCACATACCAAAATCCCCCATACTAAGGTATTGCCGTGTCCTCACGCAATGCTATGAAGTAAGCATTTACGAAAACTAAGAATCTCAATCTCCCTCGACTAATAACTTTGAAAAGTAGCAAAGTGTTCGTCAAAGGAAACTAAAGAATCAAAAGCTTCGACAAGTCCCGTTTTCACCATTTTTTATTTGTACACTAACTATCCCTAATATTTTTGGATTTTTCTTTTCTTGACTTCCTGTTTGACTTCCTTTATTACATTAACATTGGGATCATAGAATGAGAAACGACCATAGAATAATCTACGGATGTCCTGACGGATAAATTCATCGTCCCCGATTTTTCACTAGCTCCAAGCCAAGCAATTAAACAAGATCATTTATAAATATAAGTCTAAATGCTAAGCACTCATACTTATGACTTGTGAACTTTTAACTCCCAACATGAATATATGGTTTAAATGTGTGTACTCATTTCAACTCAACCATAGATCAACTTATTTTCATAGTCGTGATTCAAGATGAATCATGACTCAAAGCAACAACTTATTAGGACCTTGTAACTTGATTTTAAAGAACGAGATTTTAACTGTAGAACTTTTTGCAACATTTTCATCATTATACTCATAAGTTCTTAAAGCTAGGAATGCGTTGCTTAGTTTGAACACCTACCTAGGCCTCGCTCCCTAGTAGGATATCACAACCAACGTCCGGTGTTCTTAGTTTGAAAACCCACCCCGTTGCTAGCGTAGTGGGAAATCACATCAACACCTTCTTCCTAATATGGCTAAGGATTAGTGTCTTAGTTTGAACCCTCACCTAGACCTTTCTTCCAAGTGAGATATCACGACACACCAAGTCCCTAGAAGCAAAGATGTCTTAGTTTGAACCCCCACCTCGTGGTTAGCGGAGTGGGATATCACGACACATCTATTACTTGCTCCATATAATCAAATGTATGCTTTATTGGCATTAAATCTTTTCAAAACTTTTGCTTTTAAAGAATCAAGTCACAAATTTGAAGCTTTTTCTGAAAACATCGATTGACTTAGCTGAATTAAATCGAACACGTATGATTAGGCGGATTAGAAGCTTATGGGAGAAAAAGAACACAAGTTATTCATATAAGTTTTTAGACGAATCTTGCTTGACACATAAACTTATATTTAACTCTATCATTTCTCGTTCTTCACTTAAGAATTCAAAGCAATAGAATTCGTGAAAGCTTTGGCCTAAAAGAACTAGCTAGGGCTCAACACGCCCGATCGAGTCAAAAATTATTCTCATTCTACCCATTAGGAAAGTCAAAACTGTGACAAAACACTTATTTTATTTTTGAAAATTTTTAAATTTTTTCATTTTTTTGGTATTTTTGCAAAAATTTGGTGGTAAAACGGGATTGCGTGATAACAACGACTGCAGGCAAAAATCAAATCGAAGATTCCCCCCCATACTAGAACTAAACATCGTCCTCGATGTTTCAAAGGGGTTCCTACGTAAATCTAAGGCCGTTTATGAAGTGTGCCAAAAGATAAAACGTTAGTCGATTAGATTTGGATACTGAATTCCCAAAATGAAGCTGAGGATGCGAAGCTCGAGTTAAAAATGACAGAATCGAGAGCCTTCACAACCGGGAATACCTGGACATACAATACAAAGCACACAAAACATGGACAGAACACGAGTAATGGAAAATATAAACCTTCTCACACAAAAACACTTATTTATTACATACTACGGATAAGCATGGGGTGCCTCCCACGAAGCGCTTGTTTAGGGTCCCGACGCTTGACCCGTCCCCCGAATTTATTGGTCCATGGGGAACGTTTGGAGATCCGGGACAACCTCGGTTGGTACGTCCCCTCCAAAGTAATGTTTGATACGATGACCATTCACTTTAAAGTTGGGCCCGGAGTTTTGAGATAGCTCGACGGTGCCATAAGGAAAAACTTGGACAACGGTGAATGGTCCAGACCAACGGGATTTCAATTTGCCCGAGAAAATCTTCAGTCTAGAATTGAAGAGGAGGACACGATCACCAACGTTGAAAACGCGGTTTTTGATCTTAGCATCGTGTATCCTCTTGGTTTTCTCTTTATAGATCAGAGAGTTCTCGTAGGCCTGATCACGAAGTTCATTTAGTTCATTCAGTTGAACTTTCCTGTGATCACCCGCAGTTTGAACATCAAAATTTGTATGCTTGAGGGCCCAGTAGGCTTTGTGCTCTAGCTCGATCGGTAGATGACATGCCTTCCCGTACACAAGTTTATATGGAGTACACCCGATGGGTGTTTTGTACGCTGTGCGGAAGGCCCATAAAGCATCATCTAATTTGTCCGACCAGGAAGCACGATTTTCTCCCACGGTTCTCTCAAGAATACGCTTTAAACCACGATTTGACACCTCAACTTGCCCACTTGTTTGTGGGTGATACGCGGTGGAGAGACGATGAGTTACCATACTAAGAATGACCTTTGTAAATTGGTTTCATTGCAGAAGTGAGTTCCCGCGATAACTTATGATAGCTCGGGGGAGCATCATATCGAGAGAAGAGAGTTTTCAAAAATCTGCAAACAACTCGGGGCATCATTGGTGGGAGCGCTTTTGCTTCAACCCATTTTGACAAATAGTCAACAGCTACGAGTATGTACTTGTTCCTCTGAAGACGGATACGGCCCCATAAAATCAATGCCCCTCAGATGTCAAAGATTTGCAAAACTTGGATGGAGTTTTGTGGCATTCCTCATCACGTTGCGTATTTTTCCGACGTTTGACAAATGTCACAATCGGGTTACAAGGTCATGGGCATACTATTAAGATGGTGGGCAATAGAAGCCGGAATCACATATTTTTCTTGCTGTGTAATTGGCCTATAGTGTCCCCCAGTAGGTCTCGTACTGTGGCGCGCAAGCAGTGTAGTGGAATGTCTACATAAGACATCATTCGCCGTGGAACACACAAGCGTCTTATCACCTATCGCTCGTGTCTAGCACAGATACTCGTCTGAGATGAGGAAAGAGAATCATCCCAGATAGAGAATAGTGGTGTTTAGGGCTGTGATAATTAGAGAAAGAATTGAAGTTTTTTTAGTCGGGATTAGGTCACTCAGTTACCCCGCTGTGAGAGACACTCGTATAGTTCGAAGCCCGCGCGCTGCGCGGAGTAATGTGCAGAAGAGATAGTGCTAGAGTCTAAAGTGACGACTAATAAATTTAGCCTAACATGGGTACTTGTTGAGATGTCTGGTGGAGCTAAATGCGATAAGAACTAAGAGGGAGAGGAAATGATAGAGTCAGTGAATGAGTTCTCTATGTTCTCGAGTTCGCAGCGATCTGTGATGCGGATTTTCAAAGTCTGAGAAAAGATGAATCCGCGAGAGCGAGATTTCTGTCAGCACTCCTTTGTTTAGATCGCGAACGCTTCATGTGTCAAATTCGTTAGAGAGATTAAGGAGTTCGAACCGCGAATGTGTTACGCTGTAATGCAGGGCTTATAGTGATCCTTGTAACTAGTGGCGCTCAATAGTATGACGAAGCTGTGACTGCGATAGAGCTAGTGTGTGAAACATTGAGTGAGCACTATGCTTTTCGGAACGCTGAAATAAAGTTGTGTGATAGCTACGAAGAAATTCTCAAGGGCGTGTGTACACTTGACTGTCAAAGATAACTCCAGTATTTCAAGTATAAGTAGTCGTAATGCTCGGATTTGAAGATACTCTCGGTTGTCATAGTCTTGCTAGCCATAGTGTATAGGTTGAAAATGCTGTTTTTGCCTCGCTCTTTGATTTGGCCTGAGGACATAAAGGCGCCCAAAGTTGCGAAGTCGCTAGTGGCGATCCTCACATTAGATTATAAATCTCGGCAAAAGTAAGCCCTAGTCTGGGTTGTGCTAACTTAAGAGCCGGAGCCTCTGAGTGAAGTCTAGTGTCTGTCTGAGGGGTGTGAGAGAGTTAGAAGGAACGTCAGACTGCTCCACTTCTGCAAGAAAGAAGAGACTAAACTGTGCAGTCTGGTTTTCGCAAGAATGAGATAGATTGGAAAGTGAAGAGGGTAGGGCAATTTTCGTGTGAACTGATGTCGTCATGATAGATCCTGGTAATGAATTGGTTCCTCTGGTAAAAGTACCCTTGAGTCGTAGCGCCCAAGGAATAGAGACTAGCGGACTACCACTTATGCATCGGATAAGTCAGGAAGAGGGAGTTTAGGCTTATTACTGTGAACGACATCATTAGCCCTACACGCTACAGACGACTCGCAAGTCGCAGAGTTAGAAATTTATGTCCGAGAACAATGCTTCCTTTAACATGAAATGGCTCTTTTCCAAGTTTTACGATTAAATTGTGTCTTCACACCGCTTCCAACACTTTTTTCTAAATGGTTAGGCACGTAGAAAAAGAGGCCCAAAAACCTGAAAAGTCATCCATAAATACTTCCATCGTTTTTTTCTATCATATCGTGGAAAGATTGCAATCATACATATTTGGAACGTTGCCTAGGAGCTATTGCATAGGCCAAAGGCATGCGCCGATAAGCAAAAGTTCCGTCTATGGGCATTGTGAATGTTGTATTTTCTTGATCTTTAGGGTCAATTGGGATCTGAAAGTAACCGATTAAGCCATCGAGGGGAAAACAGTAGTATTCGTTTCCTGCTAGTTCTCTCGCGCATTTGGTCCATAAATGGTAGGGAGTGATTTCTTTCGGGTGGCTTCTTTACTATTTTTCTGTAATCAATACATACTCGCCCATCCGTGAACAATCGTGATGTAGGAATCAGCTCATTTTCTTCTTCGGTGATGACAGTCATACTCCTTTCTTAGGTACACAATGTACCGGGCTCACCCAAGGGCTGTCAGAGATGGGGTAAATCAATCCAGCGTCAAGGAGTTTTTCAACCTCCCTTTTTGATAACATCGTGGATTTTTGGGTTTACCTTCTTGACTTATGCACAGATGGTTTCATAGTCCTCTTCCATTAGAATTTTGTGAGTACAAAAATCTGGGCTAACACCACTTTATGTCAGGAGAGTTTCCAAGCGATGGCTCGCTTGTGCGGGACTAAGACCTTCAAAAGAGCTGCCTTTTCCTCTTCTTTAAGTCTTTACAATTTTGACAGGCAATTATGTTACCTTCTAAACATGCGTACTCTATGATGGGGTGGCAGTTCTTGAGTTCAACCTCGGGTGGTTCATTAACGGAAGATTCAACGGCTTTAGCTTCACTGAGTTTGGTTTTTTCCTACTCCAGGCCATCATATTGTTCATGACTTTGGAGGGGGGGTGGGTGGTGGTTCATGTTTAAAATTGCTTCTTGAATCAGGATGTCCCCTCAGGTTCCTGATAAGTTGGATCAACTTCAGATGATGTTGGGATCATCTTCTAGAGCAAGAAACGAAATCTGCTTCTTCAAATAGAGGAATGTCACTGTCCCGATAGGAGTGAGAGTTGGCGGAAAGCAGTGGAAACAATACGCTCAAAATATGGAGTGGGATTGCCACTCGCGTTCACCGTTTGAAAATCCTAAGACCTCTTGAGAATACTCATAAAACCATTTCGATGACTGTCGATTTTGTTTGCCGTCATATGGTCGTAAATCAGCTGTGTATTTTTGAAGTCTGGTCCAGGTTGAATGGTGATGGCCTCCTTTGCCAACGAAGGGTGATCTTCCTCCATAATCATCTATCAAAGAATGACTTGTTTTAGAAACATCGCCGAGAATCAAAGGGAACTCGTGGGTCTGTTCAAAATACAACAACTACGAAGTCAGCTGGGGAAATTGGAAACTTTCCACCATTAGACGGACGTCTTGTGTAGCAATACCGATTTGGTTTCAGTGATTGATACGATCTGCTAGCTCTAAACGTCATGCGAGTTGGGGTTAGTTCAGGAAGAGCGAGATTCTTTTCAGGACAGAATACGGCATGAGATTTAATGCTCGTTTTCTCCAACACCAAGATCGGCAATGAGTTGCATGTGGTATCCCGTAAAAATTCACATGGAATCAGAAATCGGCCAGGGTCCCCATGTTTCTTTGGTAACTTGTTGAGGATGAACGCTTGACAGGTTACTCATTCAGGGGAAGTCCTTGCCATTCGCTCATTTTTCCGTGTTTCAATCTAGGTCTTTAAAGCGAAGCAAATTTATGGCTATGTGCATCAAGCGTCGGTAAAGCTTTTTTTAATATCGGATAATTAAATCTATAATGATTTCATAAATTTCTCGATTGGTGTTTGCTTTTTCTTGCGCTTTTACATCATTTCTTCGGTGATGGAATAGGGATTTGATGATGGGAGTCACAACAGGAGGCAAATATTGGGACTCAGGATGAGGATTTGGATTACGAGATTGAATTTGAACAACAGGAGGTTGGACGTCTTCGGTGCTTCCGTTATTAGCAGGAGGCATCTTGTCCTTTGTCACCTCGGTGTCATGATTAAATGCTTTCGGTCCTTGGATGGTAACACCTATACGGGTAGTGACTGACCTTTTAAATCTTCCTTTAGGGTTGGTATTAAGTTGTTACCAGGAAGTGGTTCCAGAACAGGAAGTAGAAGCTGTTTTAGCAGTAACAAATTTTGAAGCATGTCAGTGTTAAATTTGCCATTTGGGATTGCAGGTTTTTGACCCTTGGTTTTGCATGTTCCTCAAATACTGCCATCATTGGCTGTGAAATATCTTATCAAAAAAAATCATGTTCCTTGACACACCGTGCTGTCTGAGGAGGAGTCCTTGATGAGCTATTGGTTGATTAAACTACTGGTGATTGAACGGAGGTCGATTAAATCTGACCTTGGTTGAAATTGTTTTCCTCTGTTTTGATTGATGTTATTTCCTCGATTGAATGTTTTGGACTATTTGCACCATGAGGATTCTGAAACAGGAGTGAAAACCAGGAAGGTAGGGACTTTGGATTTGTGACCATCGTTGAGGTTCGATAACCAGGAAATTAAGCTTGGTTGAAATTGGCCGCAGCGGCCTGGGACACCACTTTGAATGTTGTCCTCCCCATTGGTACATGTTGCTGTTAGTGGCCTGACTGTTTTGATAAGAAGGACCTCCCCCACAAGTTACACACTCTGTTCAACGCTTTTTACGGAGGGCGGAGCGGGGGTTTTGGTTTCTTTTATCGAGAATTAATGCCCGACCATGTCTTTGGCGTTCAGCAAAATCAGATGAGACTGCTTGGGTGGAAGAGCTTGTACTCATTTTAGCTATAACAGCTTGGATTTCTTAACTGACGTACTTTTGACTCTGCTCTCGATGATTTTTAAACCTTCTCGACGGAATTTGTCTAAGAAGTACACCTGAAAAACAGCAGAGTTCAATGAATCTTTATCATTTGAATTAAGGGGCACTTATTAAAATGTATCGAGTTGATGCAATTCTGAAAACCCATGATGAGGGCATCCATTAAAGATCATTGTATAGATCCCAAGCCTCATAAAGTCTTATAAATTTTTGCTAAATCTCGTGATTTCATTTCTGTGATTTGTCGTTTTAGAGGGCGGGAAGAATTTGTTAATAAATTTCGAAATACCAAGATCATCATATGTTTTCAATCGATGCGATGGGGTTTCTTTTTCTAGCAAAATCCGGGCTGCCCTTCGAGAGATAAAGGGAAAAGCATAAGTTTGACCGACGTATTGGTACGTTCGGAATATTCATTTGTAGAAGTGTTCGTTGTTGGAAAATTACGGATGTTAGAGCATGTGGGGTCTTCTTTATCATTGCCAATAAATTGCTTGTATTTGGACAAGATTCAGGATGACCATGCTTGATCTCAAAGTTTTTGCGGTGATTTCAGGAATAACTATCGCATCATCGTATCCCTCGGTGGGGTGCTTCGAGTAATTGCGCCATATACGATTTCGGCCATAGTAAATCTGGGAGGATTATCAGGATTTCTCAAACGATTAGATGATTCTACAGAAGTTTGTTTCGTACTTGTGTTGTGACGGACGTTACGGGCTTGAGAACGAGTGGCGCATTGCACAAATTTTAGAAGTAAAAAAGGAAAATTTATACTAATTTTTTTTTTGGTTTTTCAAAGATTAATTCACATTGAGTTTTTAAAGGACAATGAGGATTGTAAGACAAACTTAAAAACCAAATAATCAGCTTCTTCACGGGTAGCTCTCAATAAGAAATAACTCACAGGTGAGCGGTAGGAGTAGGAATAGCGCGAAGCTTATTTCTCCTTTCGGGTCGTAGTTCCTAGGAACAACCCTCCTTATACCCACTTTATAGTTTGTTTAAATTTTTAAGGTGAGCCGTACGTCGTAAGAGACACAAAAGGCAAGTTTTTAAATCTTTTGTTCGAGTTGGGAACCAACAAGTTCACCGGAACTTTTTTTATGATAATACCTAGTTGAGGAATATTACATTTTGGTATTTTACCAATTTGTGATTTATTTTCTTTTTTATGGACAATGTTTTTAGAATTTTTTGTTTTTTCTTTGGTTTTTTTATACTGATATAATTATACTAAAAAGAAATGAAAAAATTTTTTTGTTACTTTTATATTTTTTTAATAAAAGAAAATATCACAGTTTCAAAAAAAGTATGGTCAAAGTAAAAGATAAACGTTGCATCAGCCTCCCCGCAAGCTGGAGCCAAAAAATTGATCCGCTCTGATTACACTTAAAATATAATATATAATTATAATAAATATCATATAGATAGTATAGGAATAGTCAAAAAGAAGTCGTCTTTGATACCGAGAAGTAGTTAGAGCTTTTCATGGGTCGGTAAATCCCCAACGAGGATTGGATTGGAATGGTAAATCGATACGATCGAAGATTTGAGTCTTTGAAGGGATAGGAATGCTGGTTTGGGAAGTTGGAAAAAGTACAAATTAAAACAATAAATCGGACTTAAAACGTTTAAGAAAAAAAACCTAAAAATTACGAAATTTTAACTAGATAAACCGCTTAAGGACCGAATACCGGACTAAAAAGGGGGAAAACCTAAAATTTTAAAAATAACCATTCTACGGAATTTTTTCACTTCTAACTTACTCTAACGGGTTCAAATAACGAGCCGAATGAAAAAAGACTAGACCGAAAACGGAGTTCGTTTGACCCTAAAAAGAGTCAAAACAAAAAAACCGTATCCCGAACCCGTTCTTTAAAAGGAGAGGGAAAGTTATAAAAATGACCCCTACGAAAACTTTATATTTTCTCCTACAAAATCTATATTGAAAAAGAAAAATTTTCTAAAAAAGCAAAAATATTTTTTTGATAATTTTTGTATTTATTATGAAATAAATAAATTTTATCTAAATTAAGTTATAAAAAATTTAAACGTTTACAAAAAATTATGAAATATTACACAAAATACTAGAGACTAATAGAGTAACCTACGAAAAATACAAACACCACACAGATATCAATTAAGCCCGAAATTAGCTTGGAAGCTTATTTTGATTATAAGGGGAAAACCCCTTAAATATGTTTGCCATTGAGTCTTTAACGGAAAAAATGACCCAAGGCGCAGTTCTGGTAGTGTGTGTGGAGTAAAAGGGGATGTATCTGCTTGGTCCGGGTTCGTTGTCTGCTCCAACCGGACACGTTCTTCCCCATTTTATTTTATTTTTGAAAACTCAAAGAAGCAAAGTTGTTAGCTCGTGGGGGCCTTAAACAACTTTGATCAACACGTAGAGCTTTTGCTGAAAAAACCCTAAATATAAGCCTATATACAACTAAGCTAAAACTTGACAAGTTTGGCTTTATTTATGCTCAAAAAAACAATTTTTTAGCTAAGTCTTTTGGATCTTAGGGTCGAAATAAGCTACGACAAAGATCTAAGGTAAGCTAAGATGGGCTAAACTAATCTATATGTAAGCTTAAAAGTCTAATAAAGCTTAGGGCCAATAAGCCTGTGGGAAGCCTTATTTAGCAAGGAAAAGCTTAATAAAGTTAAGATGCTAAAGATTCTTTAAGACTAACAAATAAGCTTAGTCAAATGGATATAAGCAAACTTAATCTATCTAACCTAGCCTAAAAAAACTCTTGGGGAAACAGTTTGCGCTTTTGGGATATGGCTCAATAGCCAAAGTGTGGCTTAACCCAAAACAGTACTAACTTGGGTGTTAGTACTGTTGGTTGTAAACAGCCAAAGGCATCTTGGCTTAGAAAAATAAGCAAACAATAAGCTTATCAAGGGCTTGAAACTTTGAAGACTTATTCTAGGGCTATGTAAAGCTTCTTAATTAGCCTAATACTTGGGCTTAAGTTGGCTTAAAGGCTGAGAAATAAGCCTAAGTTCCCCTTTGGCACCTGGGGAACTTTCAAGGACAAAGTCTCATGGGGCTTATTTGACAGCTTTTTTTAAGCGTCCAATTAAGCTCTAAAAAGCAAATAAAAACAAGATTAAACAGATTGAGTACTCTATTAAGGGGACTTGTGCACCCATTTTGGTACTTGTAAAATGCATTTTTACTTGCTTTTTTTTGTGGTGAAAAGGTGATTGGCTTTTTACAAAAAGTGTGACTGAAGAAATTTGTGAGTTAAATTTGACTCACAAAGTAAAAGAGGACAAAGGTTTGGACAGCCCCTATTTTAACACACAAAATGCAACTTGTTTTGTTGCTAATAAACTCAAACACAAGTGGCTTAATCAAATAAGCACTTGTGGGATTCTTAAACCTTGACAGTTTAAAAGTGGTTTAGAAACTTGGGAAACCATTTCTTCAACTTTAAATATTGTTTTAAAAACCAGGCTAAGGAATGACTTAAAACTTGTGTTTCAAAATTGAACCTAGTAAACTTGACCCATGCCAAAACCCTTTTTGACCGTTTTGGTCTTGTGCCAAACACCCCTTTATCTAAAAACTGTCAAACCAAAATGGTTTTAGAATCCATTTTTAAACTAAAACTTTAAAATATTTTATCTACTCCTACTATTTTTAACCTATTTAAGTATTTTAAACTAAAATACTAGCTTATTAGGAATAATAAGCTTTGTTTCTCTTGTTAACTTATGGACGCATTATGACAGTTTTAAAGAAATAAGCTAATGTGACACAAAAATATGCAATAAAAAACTTAAACAGCTAACTAACAACTTTAAACTAATGCATTTGTAAAGATATAAAGCAAATAGCTAAAGGATATAAGTTAGAAGTTAAAGCTAGAATGAAAATTAGAAAATGAAACCTTGGGATCGTGTTGTCTCAGAAAACAAGGCCACTCTTTCTGTGTGAGTGGCCTAGAAAACCTGTCCTATTGGCTCACGTAAGCGCCTTACACCTGAGCATTAAGCTCAATAAGCTTATGTTAGCTTATTTCTCCAAAAGCTTCCAAATTCCAAATGAAATAATTTCAACTTAAAACAGTACTTAAGAACATTGAACAAGTATTAAACTGAATTTGAGCTTATTAACAAGGATAAGCTCAAATTAGCTTATTGAGAGCTTATTGAGTTTTAAAAATGCTTAACTTTTTTTCTTTTTAAATGGAAAAATTTACAAGTGCATACAAGGACGTGAATTATAATACTTTAAATGTCAAATATAAACTTAACTAAAAACTGAATAAAAACTTAATAAGCCTGGAATAAAAAAAAATGTATATTTGCCAACAATGGTTACAAGGCTATTTATAGCCGAAAACTTAAACTAGGTCTTTCTTTCTTTATCTTCATTGTTGTGGCTTGTTTGTAGACACTACAATCACAGGTGTGTTCTGTTGTGTGAGAAGGTTTTATAGTCTCATCTTGGCCCTTCAATCTTGGAAAATCAATATCTAAGCTCGTCGAAATTGGGTTCTTGGAGGTGTTGGGATTGCGCCAAGTTGGAATTTTATGGCTAGGAGAAAGGTAGTGGAGGAGGGGGGAGATGAATAACCATGGTGGTGGTGAATGTTCGTGGGGTAAAAATGGGTATAACAACCCGTGAGTGTGTTGAGAGGGATAAAAAGAGCGGGATGAAAAAGGTCTTGGGCATTGTTTACAGAGTGAAGTTTCACTAGTGGCAAAATTGGTCCCTTGGGTTACTTGTTTATTGCTAGCATGGTCACTTGTGGTTATATCACTTGGGGGACTTGGCAAAACAAGTCCCCAAGGTTATATAAACTCTTTTAAATTTCGTTCTCATTGTGGAGTAAAGTTAGGGGGGTAGGCAGTTTGCCCCCCTACTTGATACTTTAAGCAAATTGCAAAACTAACCCCTTCTCTTTTCTTTTTCTCTTTTCTTCTTTTGTATAAGTCTAGGGTTTGGCAATTTCAGCCCCTAAAACTTATATTTCTTTGACTTTGACCCGGGGTTGGACTTGGGTGACTTTTTTTACTGGATTGACTTTCCGGCTTTGATTATGGCTTTTTCTTTCACAGTCTTTTCCTCATTCCGAGTCAGTTTTGTTTTCACGTTTTTTAGCTTTGTTTTTCGTCTTTTTCTTGGTTATCCGTTCCGGCACAATTACAAGTAGCAAAAACAAGCGTATCTTTGCATTTTTAAGTCCGTTTTTGATTATTTTAGCTTGTTTTTAAAGGGTAAAAGGTATGTGTATTTTAAGCACATACCATAGCTTTCGAGAAAGTTTGAAGAGATTTTTTCTTTGTGCGTTTTGACTCATTGGAAGGGTGTTCGTTTCTTCATTGGTTTTGCTTGCGGGTTGGCGTTTGCGTTTTGGTCATTGCGTTTTGATTATTGAAGATTGCGTTTTGTCATTCGCGTTTTGCTTGTTGAAGATTGCGTTTTGGTCATTGCGTTTTGCTTATTGAATACTGCGTTTTGGTCATTGCGTTTTGCTTATTGAAGACTGCGTTTTGCCACTGCGTTTTGCCTCATTAAAGAACATTTATATAGCAAATCTAAACGTTATGCTGCCCAAATCTCAACAATATGCATTTGGTTTTGTCTCCAAGAAGATGACGTTTTGTCCATTGAAAACCCTTGTTTTGAAAACCTAATTTCCAGAAGAAAAAAATTTTGACCTTACCGCGAAGGTCGATCCGCGCATCAGGTGGGCATGTGACCGACTTTGGGCATATGACCGAATTTGGGAATATTATAATCAAAACACCACAATCAAGGATTCGAGGACTCATAAGATCAAATCAACCATAACAAACACACCACACAAACAACAACACATATTCCAAATCGATCCTGAAAGTGTCACTTAAATGACACAAAATGGTAGAGATTCGGATTACGATGATCATGTGATCACGGAGTTGATTTGGTTTCCCTTATTTTGCGACTAAGTGTTTCACGAAGGCGTCTACTTATTTCATCATCGAGACTTCCTTCTATTTTCTACCCCTTTTCTTTAAACTCAATCTATCGATTGATGACTTGCTTGAGCACAAAAGTAATATGATTAAGACTTGGATTATCTAGTTACCAGCAGTCAAGGGTGGTTGGTTACAAACCTGGTTAACTATCACTTAAAGGAGTTACATTATAGTACTCAGTGTCACAAGCAGAAGACGATGTGGATAATTTCAAGAGGTGTTGTACTTCTTATACTTTTAGGACTAGGTATAGAGTACTTATAGATTTAATCTTGCACCGTTCTTCAATCAACAACAGTACAAGCTTAAATAATAAAATTTGGGGGATTTCACTTCATTTTCAAGTTTGGTATATTGGGTTTACTTCACCAAGTGGTCAAAATAATAGCTAAAAGAATACGAGGTTGGTAAGTTAGCTAGAGAGTTTAAAGGATGAGATGTAATCAACAATTCTCATGGGATATTATTGTCCCATTCCAAGACAATTGTACTTCACAGTCTAATCAAAATTCTCAAAGTTCTTCAACGACATTCATATACAAGACCTTGATTATACCAAGTTTTCTTTATTCTTGCTTCATCTCCTCTATGATTTCTGAAGACAAGAGGGTAATGCTTTGTTTGGATTTCAAGATTTGTGCTTAGGACAAGAACTTCTCGAGTATATGTGCGTACACAACAATGATGCTTCCGAGAGTTCGCAACCATCATGGGGGAAAATGTGTACATCCGGGACTAAGTTTACTTTGATGTTACCATGTCAACTTCCAGTAGTATATACTACTTTACTTAGTATGGTTTATGAAGTATTCTTCATACGTGAGAAGAATTGTTGCTGATTTCTCGCATGCACCCCCGAACGAATATTCACCAAGCCCTAATGACAAGAAGCAGTGGTCGTTGGTGTGGTTTGACTTCTACAAATTTCTGTTGTGCACGTCAATGATAAGTAGAAGATTGTTCAAGCTACATCAAAGTTTCAGAATCTGCTTAAGATATGGATTTTAGTTTGGGGGGAAGCTGATTCAGAAACTTTGCAAACAATAAGTCTATGAATAAAGCTTTTTAAGACATGATGCATGGATTGAGGGGAAGTTAATCTAACTCATGCATACTATAATGGTTCCAGAACAAGTAAAGACAATAAAGATCCAAGCTGGAATACAAGTTTTAAGACCAGGAGAACTCAGAAGACAACTTCAGCTTTGGAAGACTTTATTTAATTGTATTTATACTTGTTAAGAACATTGTAAGTAATTCCGTATATGTCCACATATTGGGGGAAGATTGTTAGCCCTAAAATATGTTGACAAACACGAATTACATTTATCATTTATAGTCGTGTTGGGTAAGTTTAGCTAGTCGATGTAGGGACTATAAATACCCCCTCCATACTTCCATGGAGGGGTGAAGCTCACTTTTGTAAAGTGAAGTGTGTGTGTTTTCTCTCTAGCTCACACACTCTTCCCATCTTTTATCCTTTTTCTCTAATAATATAGCTATGCATCTTTATCACTTTATCCGACCTCCGGATCTTGTCTCTTGTTATTGATATCTTATTACTTACACCTATACTTTCTGGTAACCAAACGCACATAATTTGAATAACTATGCAGGTGTTTGGCAAAGGCACCCATTGGGGCAACTACTTGTGATTACTTTTCTCAAGGCTTCAGTGTCATGAGCTTAGGGCAATAATACTGTTTTCCATAATAATTGTATGTGTTACAATTATTACTATTATGGGTGTAACAACGTAACCCACTGTTATGATGACTTGTATTCAAACTGTTTACTATAAACCTATGAATTTCACTCAACCATTGTGTTGACCTTTTTAGCATGTTTATCTTAGGTATTTGAGCAACTTATGGTACGGAGTGGCACGGACTTGAAGATGGCTAAACTGTTATCATTTAAACTTTATGTTTTTAGATGTTGGGACCTCTCTTTTGTAAAAACTCTGATGAATAAATGAATGATAACTAAATTTTCCAAAAACGTCTCTTTACGATTCGTTTTCTATGATTATGACTGTTGTACTATGAAATAATACCCCAGATTAGCTTCCGCTGCTATATTTGTAAAAATGGGGTGTTATATAACCAGAAAAGTCGATTTTCTAAAGACAAGAAGAGTAGAAGAGGTCAAGCAAAGTTAGTAATTCCATAGGAAACACCTTGTAATCTCCTATGCTCTAATAATCATTCAATTTTTGGTATCATTCGTTTAACTCAGTTAGTTTACCTTGGTTGATTTGATTATTATTCTTGTATTAATTACACTAGTTAAGGGCTAATACCCTTGGGTATTAGCCATGATTATGAAGATTTAAATGTTTGGTCTATTTATATCGTCTGCTTAATTTATCGTTGGTTGTTGATTATGTTTATGAGTTCATACTTGTTTATGTGCTTAAGTATGCGACCTATCATTCAACAGGATCTAGGAATGTAAAATATCTCGCTAGCTAGATGCTGGGATAGCTCTCCATATACGCAATTTATATATCTAGAATAACAGGATCACAAATATTGACCTATCTTTACCAATCGCTTAAGCGAATAGGTTATTCTAGTATAGCGTTCTTCTTCCTTTGGTAAAGACTCAAATATGTGACTACTAGTATATAAAGAGCCATTAACCAGTAAGTGGGTAAAGTCTCAA